>PVLD010003956.1:0-133297 GCA_004027595.1 Dinomys branickii
CACACACACACACACACACACACACACACACACTCACTCTCTCTCTCAAAATTTCAACTCTTTTTCCTCAGGAAGAAGGGTCCTGCTTTTGCCCTCCCTTTCATTTCCTAATGATCTTTACAGCGAATAGTGTGACCCATGATGCACTTACTTATACAGTCCTTCTGAATTTTCTTCTCCTATACAATGGCTAGGAGTATAATTTAAAGATATTTCTTGAAAATGTACAGGTTTCCATCTACAGCTGTGCATTTTCAGGGAGTATTTTTAAATTAAATTTACATTTTATGAACACTGATAATCAGAATTTATATCAAGTACACTGAAACATGGTTTGGAAAACAGCACCAATAAAGATTGATAGACTGAACCAAAATTTTCCTGTTTACCACAAAACCACAATCTGTAGTCTAAGAAGATTAGCTTGAGTAAAATCTGGAAAAATGTTTCAAGGAAGGAAAAATATTTTCTTTCACAATTCCATCTTTCAACTGTGGTGTCTGTCACTAAACACAAATTCACAAAAGAAAATCATGCACATTTATTAAATATATAGTTTCCGTGACACAGGAGAATTTGTTAGGCGATGAAGTTCAAAAAACAATCAGAGCTGAGTATTTTTTATACTAGGTTTGGTGAAGAACGGAGACTCCGGAAAATAAAATAGTAGACTTTTTCTTTTTGAGACAGGGTGGTGCCATATAGGTGAGACTGGCCTCAAACTCATGGTGATCCTCCTACCTCTCTCTACCAAGTGCTAGGATTACAAGCATGTGCCACAAGGCCCAGCAGGACACTCTGGAGTAAGATAAGTTTTGTAGACTATAAGACATTGAGCAAGGCTTGTCCACTCACAAACTTCTTGGCATCCCTCTGGCTTCACAGATACGGGAACTTTCCTTCAAGTATAAGTAGGATACCTACCACATGGAAGTCTGAGGACCTGCTTCCAGGAAAGCCCAAAATCCCCCCTGCACCAGCTACTTTGAAAAGGCCTTTAGTTTGAAATATTCACATCAAATAGCCTATTGAGGGATAGGATATTTTTTTTTTTTTCGGGACCGGGGATCGAACTCAGGGCCCTAGTGCTCAGCGGCAAGCACTTAGCCCACTGAGCTGTACCTCCAGCCCCTAGGATAGGATATTTAAACAGCAAATATCTAAATATATTCTCCAGTTTCCAAGCTTTTCATATGTTTAATATTATAATCATCAAAACCCAAATAGAGAGTATGCCCTTTGTGCTACAAAAATTCTACACCCTTCGGACAGTAACAGCTGAAGTGTCTAAGTAGGATACCTCAGATTTTCTTATTGCATTGGAATTGTTGCTGTTCCTTTTTAACCGTGTTTTTTTCTTTTAAATAAGGTATATGGGATTCATTAACTGAAAAAAAATTTCATAAATTATAAAATCCTACATAGAGTCTATGAAACATAATGATTTATATGATAAAGATTATTATGACTATTGGTTTTCCAAACATAAAAGCAACATTGCCAAAAAATTTTAAAAAATAAAATAAAGGAAAAACCACAACTAAATGGGAGAATGTTGTTGCAGGTGGGGAAGAGACTGTTTTACAACTTTCAGAACATTCTGTTACTTGTCATAGATTTTAGAAATCTTGTTTTAAGGCTAAATTTTCTAAATACTTTTAGGTTACTTACTGTATACATAACTGGATAGAAGTATTTGTTACATCTGTTAAGTTACAGTTCAGAAATGATTTACACACTTTAAACACTTGCATGTTTCTTTCTCATTAGGTGAGTAAAAATGAAAATGAGCAACTGGAAACATTGCTTTGTTACTGTTATGGGAGAGATCTTACTATTCTAATGTATTCCAGTTAACATTTTATTGGCATTTATGAAACTTTTCAATGAATATCATATTGATTTCCATGATTTTAAACTAAAATGAAATTATAGAAAATATAGGGTGCTGGTAAAGTTTATCTGGGTATTTTCTCACAATTAAAACAAAATTATTGTCAGGATTAAACATAACTGTCTGTTTTAGTCACTGTTGCAGCCAGCAACTGAAAGGAAAATAGTTTTTGAGGGTTCAGTCCATGCTCAGCTGTCTCCAAAGATGAAATGGGATCCTGGAAGGGCATGGTAGAGCCCACATGCTCACATCCTGAAAGACTGGACCCAGAGAGGGAGTGAAAGCAGGAGCCAACCCGTAAGTCAGCATCTTCCACCCGGTCCCCAGATCCCAGAAGCACTTTTAAGTTTTAGAGAATTAATCCACTGATGAGTACAGCTGCCCTCACAATACAAATATTTTCCAAATTCCCCACCGCTGAATACACTGGAGAATATTCTAGGTTTAAATCATGACACCATCTATAAAGCATTTGAGTGTAATGATACATGTAAACCTGTCAGATTAGATAGTCTTCCCCCCAAAATACATCTTCTGATTGTGTGACAATTCCAAGGGCATGAAGATATTTATAATCAAATTAAATGTTAAAATTTTCAGGCAGCTATGATATAAAATGAATTAATTATAAATAAAAAGAACAGAGAACTTGGGAATAGATTTAGCTACAAGTAAAATCCCAAAGATTTTCTGCAAATAAATTAGAATTTCAGAAAAGTTTTCAGCTTAGTGGTAATCATTTTCGGCATTTTGAATATAACACAGTGGAGAGCTAAATTAATATAGGTTTTAAGTGTGCATAGTAAGTGTAAAAGTTCTATATTTTCAAGTTGTAGGGTCATGATGAAGATAGTGTCTTAGATCATGCAAGATTTTAGAGAAAAAAGACACAGTAAAATCCTGAGATAATAGGAGTGTATCTCTAAGCAAGATAAAACTGATGGGTTAGTAGATGTGTTAGAGTAGGAAGAAGACTATGTCTCCAAAATCAAGTGAGGAGAGTGATTGAGGGACCCTGGCAGTGAATCTCCAGCCTCCTGCCAGGTGTTACAGCACCTGGCCAATGAGAAAGAAAGAAAGAAATAGCAAGAGACAAAATAGCCTAACAGTGGGGATCTGGGGTATCAGTCATTCACGAGGAAGAAACAGGTGCAAGGCAGCCAGAACCTCAGCATTTATTGATTGAGGGGGGAATTTGAGAAGGTGACTATTGGATAACTTAAAAGAGCCGAGGTGACCTTATGCTAAGAAGGATCTTGCCCTGGGGTGTCTTTTCACCTTGGTGGTGGGAAAGGATGGCCCATCCCTAAGGAGACAAGAGAAATCTCAAGAGTGACGCCAATAATCCCAGCCTCCATTTATCCCTTAGAGAAGTATGCAAATTTAGCCAGTGTGAATTCGTGGTCCCCTACAGAGAATGGATTTTCACTTTACATTGGCCCTACTGTCTGTAACTTCTTGGAAAACCTTTCTGGCCAGGCCTCACATGCAGAGGTAAGTATACAAATCGTCCCAATGTGTAAAAGTTTGCCCAACTTCTTCTGTTTCTCTATATAACCTCAGCTCTCGATTTGCCTGCAAGTCCTGGTACTGTTAGCTTCAACACAATCCTCTGTCACTATTCTCTTATGGTCTGAAAATAACCTTAAGACAAGATGTCTATTTCTTTGTCCCAGAAATAGCCTTCAAGGCTTAAAATTCAAGCCATATGTAATTTGTTAAAATTATGTGCAATCTGCAAGGAGATAGATCTCATCATTAACACAAAAGTTCTCATTCCCTGACAGTATTCATTTCAATATCAGGGAAAATGAAGTCATATGTCAAAAGATGTTCACATAGGCCTAAGAGCAAAAATAAAATTAGCTGACTCAGATTTATACCCCAGAGGTAGTTGGAAGAGGAGTTCCTCCACAGCGTTTGCCCTACTTAGCATTTGGAAAAAGAGATGATGAAAACTGTAACACTTATTAGATCAAAACTAAGGGATGATACTATTCAAGAGTATTAAACTGAGTGAGAATAAACCTGAGGAATGATATCCTTGATGTTTTCATAGATGAGACCGGTAAACACATATCTAACAGTCATTTTAGCATCAACATTGAACTTGACCAACAAAAAGAACGTATCTACTAGTGTATTTGGGTGAATTTATGTGCTGTATCATCAACATAATTTATGTCTTAAAAATAAATAGCACTTGAATAATACCAACTTCATCTATTTTACAATAGTTTCTTTAACAAAATAATTTCACAGATATATTTGTCTTAATAGGACATTATTTTTCAGGTCTCCCATGACAAAATACTATAAATGTGGTGGCTTTAAACAAGAGAATCTACTCTATCAAATGTCTACAGGTCAGCAGTCTGCAATTAAGGTGTTAGTAAGGTCAAAATTTCTTTGAAGATTCTAAAGGTCAACCTTTCCTTTGATCTAGCTTCTGATGAATATTGGCAATCCTTGGCATTTCTCAAGTTATAAAATCATCATTACAATCTCTACCTCCATCTCATTTGGCATTATCTTTCCTATGTTCTCCTGTCCTCATCTTAAAAGAAGGCTCATCCTTAGTGCTAGATTAAGCTCAGACTGACTTACTCCATTTTTAAGTAAAGTCATATTCATAGGTATTAAGATTTACGAATTGAACATATCTCTTCAAAGATAAATAATTCAGCCAGAATAAGAAGCAAGAACAACTAGAAAGATGAATACAACAGAAAAATGTCAGAAAATACTCTGTAGGAAGAGCTGAGTGGAAAGCTAAAGAAGACGTAAAGAAAATAAAGAGTGAGGTGAAAAAGATGAGACCCACAAGATTCATTTATTTTATATACATAAAGGAGACAAATATCAGCAGATCTAAAAACGGAACTTTTATCTCTATCTGAATGCAACAGTTAAAATAAAGTCAATTTTAAGGCATCTCTGTGTGTGTGTGCGTCTGGGAGGCTGATGTTTCCATTACTGGTTCCTAGAATCTGAAAAGGTTGGCTTTTCCTAATTAAAGCCAACATAAAGATTTTTTTCACATTTACTTGACTAATAGACAATATTTCAAGATATCTGGGGAGCTTTAGTCACCAATCTGTGCTTCATGAATATAAAGACATCTCATAGACCATAATTTCCTCATGGCTCATAATTTTTCCCACCCACCTCCATTAATTTAGTTCAGATTAAGTAGCCCTGTGTAAAACATTTAATGGAAACGTGACAATGCTGGGAATATGGCAAATTCTTCACTCTTTTTGTTTACTTGTAAAGGTGTCAATCGCAATCACAGAACTGAAGAAACACCTACTTAACAAGTTTAAATTTAAAAGATATAAGCATAAATGGTAGTGTATCAGCTTGCTGAAATTTAATGAAAATATTAAGTAATTTTTACTCAGAGAAGACTTCAGTTTTGCTATCACTGTGACATTAAAATGAATTGTACCTTTTTAATATACTAATGTACAATTGACCATATAAAACTCAGTTGCTTATTCAATCCGGATTGCTGTAGTAAAGTGCTGTAGCGTGAGTAACTCATAGAGAACAGACACTTATTTGTCATTTTTCTGGAGATGGGAAACTTCAGGACTAAAGCAACTGCCACTTTGAAAGAGTTCATTTTTTGCCTCAGAAATTATATCTTCTTGTGTCCTTACATAGTGAAGAGCTAAGCCAGCTCTCTTAGGTCTTTTTGTAAGGCAATAATCACATTCATGAATGTTCTTCTTAAAGAACATAAGTAGGCTTAAACTATTTCAACAAGATCCACCTCTTAAAACCATCATATTGACAATTAGGTGTCAAAATATCAGTTTTGAGGAAAACAAACCTGCCGACTTAGAGCTCAAGAAAATTCAAACTTTTGGGTTATAATAATATTTTTTAAATTATTCAAAATTTGTTTGATATTTTGAGGGCAAAATTTCTACACTTAGTATTTTCTAAATTCAAAATATAACAGGTTAATAAACAGGTGTCAGAAGAATCACAACAAGTTGATGACAGCTCCTGTATCCTCTGATAAAACTAAATGTAAAGTATCTGTATATAAATATATGCATTAATATTTCAGTATGTTTTATGACATCCAGTGTGTATGTATGTGCATAGTCATGATTTGATTCATGTGTTAGACCTGTATCACGTCTCACGCTGGAGAAGCTGTATGGTGGATCAAAGCAGCTCATGTCATGCTCACCGGGAGACAGAAGCAAAACGAGCAAAAAGGGCCCAGGCTGCCAGTGCGTGCTTCCCGGGGATTACTGGGGTGGACACGCAGTGGATTACCTCCTCCACGCGGGTCCTACCTTCCTAAGTTTCTACCACATGCTGGTAACATCATCCAGCTATTGACAATACCTTTACCACATAGCCTTTCGAGGACCCGTTAGATCCAAACTACTATACTTCACAGTGCATTTGCTTAGAAATTCATTGTTAGGTGAGTCTGCAATTCTATTTTTTTTTTTTTTTTGATACAGAGAATCAAAACTCATGGCCTTAGGCTTGCCAGGCAAGCACGTATGCTACTGAGCTATATCCCTGACTCGAGCCTGTCATTCTAAATAAAATATATTTGCACAAAATGTGATGACTATAGTGTCACTTTGCATATAAATTTGTGGACCAATAGTTGTATGTGTGATCTCTCTTTCATTAAAACAGCATTATGTGACATATGAATGTGTATGCATACGTCTCTGAGTGTATGTATGTATGTATTTTACCAAACATTGAGCTTCTATCTTTATCCCACTCGCTTGTGGAGACGGTCTATTATCTTTTTATTAAGCTAAGCACATACTTGACGTCCAGCAGAGGAAGACCTATCTTGTTTAAGTATATCAGATGTGTAGGTGAATCAGTTTAAATCAAGGCGTTATTAACCAGCAAAGTCACATTCATCTATATTTAATGTTGCATTTAAATAATAGTAAAATTAATATTTTGATTTCTATGTGTGTTATATATATATTTTTTCTTTTTTTTTTCTTTTTTGTAGTACTGGGGATTGAACTCAGAACCATGCACTTGCCAGGCAGGTGCTTATTCTACTGAGCTATATCCCCAGCCCTTATGTTTGTTATTCTTGGGTCATTATCTCAATGAATTCTCAACTTCCACAGTTAAGAAACACATAATTTTTTCATGCTGACTCCAATAATAAATACATACTTGATACTCATACTAATTCACTAATAAGCTGGAAATTCTATTATTATCTTTTAATACCTCTTATGCAACTTACCATTTACTCATTCTGTTAATTTGACTAAGATGCATTTTTTTCAATTTTGACTCATGCTTTCCACGCTATAGTGTTTTGACTTAGTTCTCGTCATCTATTATAAGGCTATTGAAGTTCCTTATCTATTTCCAGTCATACCCTTATCAGCACAGCTTAGAAACAAAAACCTTAATGTAACTATTTATACATTTCCTGAACTAAAATTCTTCACTCTATTCTCAGACTATGAACTCCAAACTTCCTTGAGTGATTTTTGAGACACTTTGAGGCTGTCTACACTCAAATTTCCATCATTTTCATAATCGGCATTGCCATAACACATAGAATTACTTTAAAATGTTACGATTGGAATCATTTGCCTTCCTTTGCACACCTAGCTCATGCTCCTCCTTTAGAACTTTGGTCAGCAGGTGTTCCCACGGAAACACTTTCTCCAGTCATCCCTTCATCTCTCTAGGCAGAAACACGGGCTGTCTTCTCTTCCCAAACATGTATGTGTGTGCTCATGTATTATGCTTTCTGCTTTCTGCTACAGTTTGGATCTCAAATGCTCTCCATAGGCCATGTGCTAAAGGCTTGGTCCCCATCTGGAAGCACTATTTAGATATGGTGGAAATTTTAGAAGATGGGTCCTAGTTAAAAGAGATAGGTTATTGCGGCATGATTTGGAAGAGTGTATTTTGTCCCTGTCTCTCTATTAGCTTTCTGATATCATGAGGTGAGCATCAGTATATTCTGATGCCTCAAACACTCTGGCCATGATATACTACCACAGTGTAGCCCCAAAGGTGACTACTCCAAACTGACTGGAGTCAGTGAAACCTGTGAAACTGTGTGTCTAAATAAATCATTTCTCTTTAAGTTGTTTTCAGATATTTTCACATGAGCCTGGGGAGTGAACATACATTTTAATGATCAGTTCATGCAACATTTTCTCCTGGGAAAACAGGAAATAGCTCAGACAATGTCTTAGGCCTCTGGGCAAGCCCCTGTGCTAGCACCCAAAACATCATCTCTCAAGTACATTAAATATTATGAACATTTTACAAAGAATTATAAAATGAAACTAAATTTTGATTGCAAATTTGAATTTTACATTTTAATCTAATTTGTATTGTTAGAATAAAATATCTGATCCGACGATTTATGAAGAAGATAAGTTTATTTAGCTTGTTCTTCTGATGACTAGAAAGTCCAGACAGTATGGCTTCTGCATCTGTCTACATCACAGTGTAGTGAAGTAATGGAAAGGTAACTGATTTATTTTACATAGCATGTGTGCAAGCAAGGAAATAAGACAGTAAAAGATGTCGGGCTCACTCCATTAAAAGAACCCACTCTCTTAGGAACTAATCCACCCTGTGTGACCTAACATTTCAGAAAGCCAACATTAATCCCTCATGAATATGTCATGACCTCAACCTTAGCAAATGAAGAATTCACCTTCTACTGCCTGAGCCTTTGGTGGGATAAACTGGATCTGACCACAGAAAAATCTAAATTCAAAGAGGATTCATAATTTTCAAAATATTTTCTTTTGTTCCAGAGTAGAATTGATTGGTATGATTACAGATTTTTAAAATTTAATTCTCTGATACCAGGGCAATGCCAATCAGAAATAAAGCTCTTCTGAGTGTTTCTATTATAGTTTTAAAATGGCCTGGTGGTGAGAGCAATAACTTCTCTCTAAATGCAGATTTTCCTCAAATCTCTCTTTAGCAGTAAGTAACCATGGACTTGAAAAGATTCATCTTAATGGAGTAAGTATGTGAATAGCACTGGGGAGGGAAAAGGCAACACAATATTGTCATTTTAAGTGGCTGCTAGTTGAATGTCTGCAAAGCAATTCAACTTTAATTAATTAATGTTTGACCTTAATCAGGTAATTTATTTTCTGTCTTCCATAAAATCAAATCTTGTCGGATTGAAAATTTGAGGAGATTGATGGAGAATGCTCCTCTTATTCGTCCGCTTTTCCAAATGCTAAGAGAATATCAACTCCCAGATTAAGTAAGCATTTTTCTTATAGGCAGTCTATTTTAAATTCTTTTCTGGTTGCAATGATAAACTGCTAGTTTGGAAAAAACAACTGAACATGTATCTAAAGTCCTTGACTTTTACCGATGAAAAAGTTAAACCCAAAGCAAGTACTTAATGAACTCTTGTTTCTTAAAAATTTAAGAGTAGGAGTCAATATGGACAAGAGGATTTTAATACTCCAAAATTCCACTGACTCCTGAAATGGGACACTATCCTTAATTCCCTTGGAAAAACACTGTGACCCTGTTGTGAAATAGTCTCAGTTATACGCAGAATTCAGTGGTCACAAGTTCATTGAGTAGTGATGCCGAGAACGCCTCTCCCGTGACAGCAGTCCTAGTGAGAGCTTCAGGGGCACAGTCTGGATTTTAACACACATGTGTATGTACGAACCACACACACCAGGAGCAACCAGGGGCCTTTTGTCATCTTGTACAATAATAGTCACAGTGGTAACGTTTGATCAAAAGAGAAATTCCCTTCAAAATCCTTTGTTAATATACAAACACACAGAATAAACCATTTTGCTAGAGAAGGTTTTTTTAAGAATTAGACTTATTAAAAATACACTTTGAATTTCTGACCTGTACCATCCTACTAGGTTCAAGCCCAGTTTATAATAGATAGCAGTTTCCACTGTGACATGTGTTATAATAAATCATAGAACTTTCCCTTGACAACTCTCTAAATCCAATGCATAACTCTATGTACATATAAACCCAGAGATATACACACATTCATAAACTAAATCTCAATTTCCCCTTCAGATGCTTTGGTCATCTCTTCAGTTATTCTGTGCTCTTTTAACTCCTCAGAGATCTTCTCTTATCCTTTCTGAGAAACCAGAAGTACTTAGACTACTTCCAGAGCAAAATATCCATTTCGAACTATACAGCAAATGCTAATTGGCATCTTTTAAAGAGCTACAAGCATTGTGTTCTCATTAGAAGACAGTTTCAGTTTTCCCAAGTGTGTAGTAATCTCAAGGAGGTCTCTCACTTGTCCTCTGGCATAAAAAAAATTCTCTTAATGACACCAATTAAGAGGTGTGAATGTCATTTCTACATCTTTACTCTGTTTCAGGTCACCAAGTATAGGACTCAAAACAAAGTCATAACAACCTTATTGAAGCTTGTGGAGTTTTGCAGCATTATAAATGAAATGTAAGTATTTTGAAATAACTAGAAAAACTTCATCATATTCTCAGGAAGATATTGTGTTATTTACGTTGTTTTATTTATTGGTGTATTTTTCTCTATAAAACAAAAGAAGAAAAAATATGGAAAATATTCTCTAACTTACCTCGCTTTTCTTTGCTAGTATTACTTATGAATATAATGATACTGTTTTCTTAAAGCCTTTTGAAAACAGTGTTATTTTTATATAACAGTCTTTTGATTGCTCTTTTAAAGAATGACAGGGACAGACATTCTTTTTGTAGTTTCCTTTTGACCTCCTACCCAAAAATGTTGATTCCCTCCTCCTTAATGTTTATACGTGCCCATTCAGCAAGAGTTTGTCACCTCTCTCTGGATCAGCTCATGCCACAGTGCCATTGAAAATTGGTTCTGCTCAATGAGGCAGTAAAGATCTATTGCTTCTAGAGTACTCTGGCTGAGAACTCCAAAGTGAAGTATGGTGCGTAGGAAGTCAGGTCATTTTGCAGGAGACATTTTAATCCTGCAGAAACCGTTAAGGAATATTCCCTTCTGCAAGAGGGTCATGAGTTCCTTACACATAAAAGCAATGTTTTCTAACAGTGGTTGAACATGAACAGTGATACTGCTAATTTCTATAACTAATTTATTTAAGTAGCTTTACATAACCTGACTTAGCAGCATGTATTTTGGTCTAATCATGAAAAATAAAATATTTTGTCTAGATTTATACTGCTTGAAATTTTTTTTTAATTTTTAAGAGCATTGTAAGACAAAACAATGAAAGCATAAGGATTCATTTTCATTCTAAGTAATACAAATATGAAACATATTTCATATTGAATTATTACAGGCCTTCTAGTTAATTGTATAAGGAGAATTGCATTTCAGGTTTCATTGATTCTGATACATAAACTCAAACCATATTTAAAACTACATGACTTCATTTCTGAATATAAAACAAAGACCCAGTTATATGCAAGAAAATTGGTAGCACTTTTCCAATTAAATTCCTCACAATTTCAGTATCACTGTGTCCAGGAAGATGATGAGGTGGTAAACAGCAGAGAAACAGCCTCTCTTAAATTTGTCAGACACTGGAATGTAGCAATGTGAGGAGAAGGAGTGAAGTGCATCCACAGGACCCAGCAAAGACCTGAAGCTAAAATTGAAGTCTATGGGGAGACCAAAGAGAAAGAACTCAATGCAAAAGCGATGGCAAGTAGCACTTTTCCCTGAACCCTGACTCACTACATGTGAGAGAAAACTCAAACTTGCAGACACATAGTAACTACTAGCAACTCCAGAGGCCTCCAAGGAGAAATGCACCAGATGAGCAGAGCAGTGGAAGCAGCAGACTGTAGTGGGTGTTGAGTTGTTTGGGCTCAGATGCCAGCAGGATAAGGCGATTGACTGGTAGCCATGTTAGAGAGGAGCCAAGTGAGCTCGCAGCTAAGAGTAGCTGTAGGTTCACTCCATCTAGTGCCTCACAGAGTCAGGTTGAGGCAGAACTGAATTCAAGTTGGGAAGAAGGCAGGAGGCACATGAAGTGTTTCAGGCTGAACAACTTGGGCTCCAGTCTCACAGCCGGCAACCACCCTGAACTTCAGTGGAACTAATGATGCGAGCTCACTGGGATTAAACACTACCCCACCATAAGTCTATGGCTAGCTCGCTGGAATTAACCAACATGGGTCTAGGGTTTGTCTGTTCACTCTGTCTACCAGTGGCAGCAGAGGCATGTCCCCAAATGGACTTTTTTTTCCTTTATTTCTTGATAGTTTTTATGAATGTGAATATGGTTTCCAGTTTTCTTTGTTGTTGTTTTCTATTATGTTCTTGTTTTTATTTTTTCCTTTTCTCTTTCACCCTTGTCTTCCTCACCAGTTTCTCAAAGTTCATGTTTCTTGCTTTGTCTTCTAGCCTTGCTTCTAACTTTTTCCACTTCTTCTACTTCTCTATTTTTTCTATTTCTATCTTTTAATTTTCCTTCCTTGAGGGTAAAATCACCATATTGAAGGCATATTAACTGAATATAATTTTATATTTTGTTTTAGATTTTATTACATAACTGCAAATATAGTTCATATATTTAAAGGTGGCAAGTGAATAGTTACCACCTTTTTTCATTTTCTGGCTATGTTTGATTCCATAGTTATTGCTAATTGTGCTAATTTAACCAAGATGACATAATTGTTCTAATCAGGTTTGACATACCTTCCAGGTATGCCAAAACTGAGATTGCCTAAGGGTCATAAAAAATATTATACACCAGTCTTAAAGAACAAGGGGTCAAGTAGACTACAACTTCTCATCTCCTGCAAGTGAAGAGTTATAGGACAGGCTATATAGCTCAGCAGCACAAGTACCTGCCTGGCAAGTGCAAGGTCCTGAGTTAGACTCCCTGTACCCAAAACAAACAAACAAATAAAGTGAACAGGTAGGACCTTTGAACAGACTCAAAACCCAAAAGCTAGTACACTTACAAGACATCATTTGGAAGTAATCATTTCTCAAGCATTCTCAATACTAGCAGTGAAGCTACCAACTACAAGCAAATTATAATCATCAACCCAGAAATTAAACTAAAAAAAGAATAAGAAAATGAGAAGCCATGGGAGCAAGATGCAACTCCAGACTTCAAGCTCACCAAAGGGAAACCCAGGAGGCAATGAGAAGGAACAATTTGAAATACACCAACCTGGGCTATCTGAAGTGACAACAAGAGAAGTAACAAAGGAGATGAGTGAACCTCTAGAAAATGACAAAGTGGAAATACTTTTTCAGATAACTCCAGAAATGGTAACCACAATGAAAGACATGGTTAATGAGTATAGACCAGATAAGAAGAAATGGGTTCCTTAGGAAAATAATGAAAACCATGAACACCCAGTAGAGGAAAGGAGTGGAGTCCATGAAACAGATTAAAACATTTCTAGGAGATTAAAAATTCAATTGAAAATATATGCAGCGGAATAAATCAATCTGAGTACAGAATATCAAATATAGAAGACGGGAATGCAGGTAGTGATCATAAAAAGAAAGATTTCTGAAAAATAGCAAGGGATCATGAGAAATTAATCCAGCAGCTGCTATATGATGCAGTAAAAAGTAAGAAAAAGAATAAATGACATAAAAAACAAGAAATAGAATAAATGACATAAAAATCTGTTCACAGAAGTAACGACAAAAACTTCCCAAACATGGAAAAACAATTGGACTTACAGTTAAGTGAGGTATAAAGAACTCCAATTAGTCATAATAAAACTACACTAAAGCATATAATAGTCAAGACTCTAGAAATTAAACAGAAGAGAATATTAAAAGCTTTTAAATGAAAGAAACAAATCATCTATAAAAGAAAGCTGATCATAATCATAGTAGATGTTACACAGAAACTTATGTCAAGGCAAGCTTGGAGGGAAATATTCCAAACCCTAAAAGAAGATGACCCACAGGCTAGATTGATGTACTCTGCAAAACTATCTTGCAAAATTTATGGAGAAATAAGATATTTCTCTAACAAAGAAAACCTGAAGAAAATCATGAACACTAAACCAGTACTCCAAAGTGTTCTGTAGGGCATTCTAGAAAGGACTACAACTCCAGGAACCCTAACAGAATGAATCTACCATACAAGGCAAGTAATTAAAATGATAGAGGGGCAACAACAGGAAAATAACATGACAAGGGTAAAGCAATACATATCACATATAACTATCAGGAAAAATGATCTCAGTTCACCAGTCAAAGAAATGGACTGGCAGAATGGATTGGAAACCAAGACCCAGCAATATATTGCATGAAAGAAACACATTTAATTCAAAAGGAAATTCATAGACAGAGTAAAGGGATGAAAAACAATACTCTATGTAAAAATAACCCAGAAAAAGGCAGTGGTAGTTATTCTATTTGGAAACAAATTGAATTTCAAGCCAAGATTGATTACGAGAGACAAAGAAAGTCACTACATCCTTGTAAAGGGAACAACCTAAGAAGAGGAGATAAGAATCACACATATATTAGCCAAATAACAGTGGATCTAACTATATAAAACACTATTAACAGGCATGAAAAATCAAATAAAGGCTAATATTATTGTAATGAGGGACCTCAATACCCCACTGTCACAAATACATGGATTAATGAGACAAATTCAACAAAGACGTACCAGAACTGAACCAAGTTTTGAACAAATGGTCTTTGTAGATGTTTACAGAGTGTTCCACACCACAACAAGAGAATAAACATTCTCCAAAACAAGACTGCATAATAGCTCATAAAACATGTTTAAGTAAATGTAAAGTAATAGACATTTTCCTATTGACATTATCAGATTACAGTGCAAAGAATTTGGAAATCAGTGGAAAAGAAACCACAAAAACATCAGAAGCACATGGAAATTAAATTACACACTCCTGAACAACAAATGTGTCACAGATAAACATAAGGAATTAGAAGTTTCTACCATTAAATAATAATGACAATGCCATATTCCATATTCCAGAACTCATGGAACACAATGAAAACAGTCCTATGAAAGTAATTTAAAGCTTTGAATTCCCATATCAGGAAAACAGAACAAGTTCCAATAAACAACCTAATATTGAACCTCAAACTTCTAGAAAAACAAAAGCAAGTCAAGCCCAAAGCTCCTCTGAGGGAGGAGATTATAAATGTCAAAGCAGAAATTAACACAATGAGGACTAAAATGCAATACAAAGAATCAATGAATTAAAGAGTTAATTATTTGAAAGATTAAATAAAATAGACAAATCCTTGGTCCACTTTATCAAAAGAAACTAAAGACTCAGATCAAAGCAATTATGAATGAAAAGTGTGAAATCACAACAAGTTGTGCAAAACTTCAGAAGGTCATAAATATCTACTTCAAGATAGTTTGAGCTTCAATATTAGGTGGTTTATTAGGACTTACATTCTAATAAAATGGAAAACGTAAGATGAAATGGGAAAATTCCTACATACATACAAATTAGTAAAGTTGAGTCAAGATGATATAAAAATTCTAAATAAACCAATATCAGTCAATAAAATTGAAGATATAATTATCAATGTACTAAAAAAAAAAAGCCCAGGTCCTAACAGAATTACTGCTGAATTCTACAAGAAGTTTAGAGAAGACCTAATGCCACTATTTCTCAAACTCTTTCATGAAATTGCAAAGGAAGTAATATTCCCAAATTCATTCTTGAAGCAAGCGTTACTCTGATACCAAAATCAGAGAAGGCTCCAACTAAAAAAGGAGAACTATAGGCCAGTCTCCCTAATGAACACACACACACACACACACACACACACACACACACACACGCTCAATAAGATGATACTGGTTAACAAAATAGATCAAATCATCAAAGTTATACACCATGATGTAGTAGGACTTATCGCAGGGAAAGAGGACTTATCAACACATCCAAATCCATATATGTTATATACCATATTAATAGAGTCAAGAAAAAAACATATGATCTTCACTATAGATGTAGAAAATTCATTTGACAAAATCCAACACCCATTCATGATAAAAAAAAAACCCTACAGAAATTTGGAATAGATGATTTTTGTCTCAATCTGATAATAGCCATCTATGACAAGTCAACATCATACTGAATGGACAAAAACTGAAAGCTTTCCATCTAAATGCAAGGATGTCAACTATCACCACTCCTAGTCATTATAGTTCTGGAAACATTAGCTAGAACAATTGGACAGAGAAAAAAAAATAAGAAGTAATAAGAATAGGAAAAGGAAAAGTTAAATTATCATTACTTGTGGATGACAGGGTACTCTAGACAGAAGATATCAAAAAATGCACTACAAAATTATCTAGATTTAGTAACCAAATTCAGTAACACTGCTGAATACAAAGTCAACATTGAAAAAATAATAGCATTCTGTACACACACACACACACACACACACACAAAGAAACTGCACTGAGAGAAAAATTAGGGTAACAACACCTTTCACAGAAGCATCCAATAAAATGATAAACCTATGAATCAATCTAACTAAGCAAGTAAAAAATCTTTAATATCACACACACCTTCAGTGATGCCACAATGTCCTACAAGATCTTACAGCACACACAGCAAAAAGAAAGAGCAAGAGGTAAAAAGACAATCCAACAGGGGCTGGGATGACTAATTGTTCATGGAGAACAAAAGGCCATGAGGTGGCCAGAACCTCTGTGTTTGCTGATTACATCTCTGTGAAACACAGTGGGTGAAGGGTAGTGGGCCAGTAACACGAACACAGAATTTGAAGGATGGGGCAAGTGGAAATAAGGAGATTGCAGTTTCCTCAGGGGAAACTATCTACTATTACTACTATGTTTCTTTAAAGACCCTTCTCAGCCTCAGCAGGTCTTGTCCTGTGAGTACCGCAGTGTCTCTAACCATAGGGTTTCAGCTGTGACCAAAAGAAAGCAGGGAGTTTTTGCATTCCAGTCTGGCTCAAAAGGCAGGACAAGGATGATCCTGGACATCCCCTAGACTCAATTTATAATCTGTGCTCCATGACACTTTACATTGAAAGCTATGGTACTCTGAAAAAGGAGTCAAAGAGGATATCATAAAATTTAATAGCATCCCCTTGTTCTAGGATAGGCACAACTGTTCCCTTGAAAATGTCCATACATTCAAAATTTTTATACACCTTTAAAGCAATCTCAATCAAAATCCAAATAGCATATATCAAATAAGTAGAGAAAATAATCCCAAATTAATTTAGAACCAAAAATGACCTAGAAGAGCAAAAGCAATTCTGGGTAACAAAGGCAAGGCAGACAGCATCACAATCCTTGACTTGAAATTGTATTACAAAGCTACTGTGATAAAAAATAGCATGATACTAGTTAAATAAGACAGACCTGCAGATCAGTGAAACAGATGAGAAGATGCAGAAACAGCTACAAACACACTCAGCCAGTTTATCTTTCACTAAAGAGCCAAACACTTTCCCTGGAAGAAATATAGCCTCTACTAAATGGTCCTCAAAAAATTGGCTTTCCACATGACAAAGATTTTAACTAGACCCATACCTTTCACCACGCACTAAACTAAAATCAAAGTGGATCAAAGACCTAAATATTAAAACAAAAAGTATATCTGCTGGAAGATAGAATAGGTAGATCTCTTGTAGACGTAGGTAGCAAAGACTTTGTGAACAAAATCCAGATCACACAGGAATTATTACAAAGTACAAACAACTGAGATCTATCTTTTGTCTTCAGCACAGAAAAGGAAACCAACAGAGTGAGGAGACAACTAATAGTGTGGGTAAAAAAGTTTGCTTGCTCTTTCACAAACGAAGAACTAATACCTAAGATACATAAAGAATTCAAAAAATCAGACTCCCCAAATTTAGAAACCTAATCCAAAAATGGGCATCTGAAATGAATAGACATTTCTCAGATGAAGAAGCAGAAATCGAAAATAAACATATGAAAAAAATGTTCATCATCACCGTTCATTAGAGAAATGCAAATTAAAACAACACTGTGATTCCATTTCAGTACAGAAGGAAAGACTCATCAATAAATAAATCAATAACGAACTCTGTCAGGGCTGCAGGGCAACAGGAAATTCTCCACTCTTTTTCGGAGGGTAGATTGGTGCAGCCACTGTGGAAATTTCTGATGAAACTAAAAGTAGATGTTCCATTTAACCCAGAATTTTCCCTTCTTGGTAGCTTGCAAAAGAATTAAAAGCATCACACCACAGATACATGCTCACCCATATTACTAGCACCACAGATTGTAACATCTCAGTCTTGGAAACAGCCCACATGCCCATCAACTGAAGAACAGACTTTTAAAAATCCAACATTAATCAAACAAACAAAAATGAGAAAGGTATTCTCTCCCACTTCCAGAGTGTAGAAGCCATAAATTAAAATGTTAGCAGTTATGTTCTCATTCTTTCCAGCCTGTTTCTAGCTTCTGAGGATAGCTGGAAAACCTTAAAATTCCTTGACTTATTAGTGTATGGTCACATACCACTGTGCTATCTGTGTCTCTGTTTCTTCCTTTATGAAAACGCCAACTATTGAATTAGTGTTCATTCTGCTCAGAAGTTTTGAACTTATCTTAATATTCATTATATCAGAAAAAAAAGCCAGCTTCCAAATTTGGCCACATTCTGTGGTGATGGGTTACTGAAAAACATATTTTAAGTTTTATAAATTATACTTAATGACAAACAAAAATAAAATGTTGCCTTCTTCTTAGGAATATACTATTTAAAAGAGGGGAAGGAAAGGAAACTAAGTGGAAGAAAAGTTTCTAAGCTACTTGAAATGTTAAATGTTAAAAATAAATAATTTTTGATGTTCCTTAGACTTTGAATATATTCTTGTTAGGAAGATGATTATCAATTCTATTTTATTAATAGATGCATTGCTTTCTAAAGGAAGCCTATGTCTTTTTAAAATAATGTTAGTAATTGAATCTCTGAAGGAAATTTATATTTCACATGACTAATAAAACTTATTTTAGGGCTGGGGATATAGCTCAATAGCACAAGTGCCTACCTGGAAAGCTCAGGATCCTGAGTTTGATTCCTGGTACCAAAAATAAAATAAAATAAAATAAAAATTAATTTTAAAGTCTTCCTATATCTGGTTATTATCTTTCAGTCTGAAATATCTCTTTTATTCTTTTTTGTTAGTAGTTTGTATTACCTGTTTTGGATTTTTAGTCTTAATCTTGCATTTGGTTTATCTTTTTTAAAAAATCTTTGAAAGAAAGAACCAATCCCTTTTATTCTACGCTGGGGATTGAGTTTATATTGCTGGCAAGTGCTCTACAACTCAGCTCCATCCCCAGAAGCTGTTTTTGTTGTGTTTTCTTCTTGCTTTCTATTTGATTTTCTGTTTCTTCCTTCATTCCTTTCTATTTATAATTTAGGTCTTATTTTTTGAACTTTTTGGATATGAACTTAAATAATCATCTTGAAGTTGTACCACAAGACAACTTGGTTCTCATCCAGCTCAGCTTGTGACCAGAATCTTGGAAAGAATTAAGTTCATGAATGGAGGTACCATGCTATAGGGAGTCACAGGCACAATCTTGCCTTTGAACACTATGAGTCTGTGTCCTACAAATTTACCTATTTGGCGTTTCATTTATTTTTGAATATTTTACTATTCCATGGATATAATATGTAGTCCATGAATTCCTCAGAAATATCCCATATGGTTCAAAAATAATAAGGAATTTTCTATTTGTTTCATGGATTTCTAATTTAATACATTTCAACTCAGGTAAAATACTACAAATAATTTTTATGTCTTGAATTTGATTAACATTTTTGTCTACTTATTCTTGGAAAAGAAGGTGTTGAATTCTCAGATGGAAGCATGTCTTGCTCTCTCTTCCCCTCCCCCCTTGCCTGTAGGTACCCGTTGTCTAACAGTCCCTACTTCTCCATGCAGTACCTGTTACAGATCCCCTCTCGTGGGGCGACTTTCCCCACCTCACTCCATGATGCAAGAACTATTTTTGGAGAGAAGGGAAAGGACTCATATTGATCCATACATTTTGAAATCCTATTATTAAATGCATATATATTTAGAAATGTCCTCTCTAATGAATTCCTCTTTATTCGTGTGAAATCTCCTACATCATTTCTTAGTTTTGTAAAGTCCACCACATGTTAATAATATAGCTATTACGTTTTCTAATTATTACTATTATATGTTAGTTCGGTTTCAATCTAATTCCATCTTAATTTTAATATGTATTGTTTGGGTATTATCTGTACTTCTGAATCACAGCATTTGGATTTCTCTAGTTTCATGTGGTGGGGATTAATAAACTTTTTCCATTCTATCTAGGCTAGACTTCCAGTGACCTCTATTACTCTGTTCCTGTTTTCCACTTAGTAATAATTGTTCAATTGGAAGCTTCCTACAGTGTTTGCGGTTTCTCACCCAAGCCATTCATTCCCTACCGGAAGTTCTTCCCCACATCTTGAAGACTCCTTCCTAGGGCTCTGCTCCACCTATTCCAGGTTACTGCCTGAAGTCTGACCTCTCCATCCTAGGTACAGTAGAATCACTATGCACGCTAAGAGTCTTGCTTGCTGTGACTCTTATTGGGAATTTTTACCACTCAGAAAGCAAAGACAGTGTTGAGGTTTCCTCCTGAGTTTCTCTTCTCTGAGTAATTACTCTTTTTTATTGTTTGTTTTCCTGTGACTAAATAGAACTACCTATACCTTCTGTTTAGCATTGATGTTTTCTGCAGCATCGTGTCTATCACGTTATTTTATTAATGAACCAGGAGTGCCTGATTTTTGTTGTTGTTTTGTTGGTGTTTCATTTTACCTTTTCAACTTTACCTTGCTTCGGGGAACTTAGCTTTGACTACATTTTATTAAGTTCTGTGACAGCTTAGCATCCTCAAGGGGGAGCCAAAACACTAATGTGCAGTTATAAGTGGACCTCTGAGGTTCACCTTCCCTTGAAGTGATTCTGGATAAAATCCTTCATAAGAAAAGTCATGAAGGTTGTTTTTCTTTCTTTTTTTGTTATGATAGATAGTGCCATCTTCATCAAAGTGGCCATCTCATTTGTAAAGATTATTGAAGTCTTCCGAAGAGATTCAAGGCTTTAGTCTTTAAAAAACATGTTATAGTGAGAAGATGAATAGTATTAATGCTGTTATTTAATGAGGACTGTGGTTTTATGTGAATGTTTGCTATGATAATATAATGAGTAGCTTATAAGTATGAAAACTGTGTAGTGTTCACATAGGACTGTTTCTTGAAGTTTTTGGTATTTATAACTTTTTGAAATTTAATTGAAATATGTTGACTGAATTTCACTTTAAATTTTTTAAAGCTACGCGCTGCTTCTCTATCTTCTTTTTACACCACCCTTCCCATTTGGTTATGTATTTCTTGTATATTTGTTAATTACAAAGTTTCTGCCAAACCCTAAAGGTAAGGTTTGAGTCATCAAATTTTAGTTTTAAATAGAAGTCAAGTTACAAATGGTTACAGTTTTGGCAGAGTAAGGTATTTATGATAAAGAAGGTTACATAAAGGAGAATAATAACCAGAACCTCATGACTAATAGTAACTGCACAATGCTAATCTCGTCTCCATTTGATCCATACTGCATATTTCTCCCATGTGTTCTTCCCAAATAAAATCCAACTTAAGTTCCTCCCTTGCGTCCAGTCTATCAGTGGTTGATCGTGACATAAAATTCAAAAATGAGTTTCCTAGCAAAGCACGATGGAGCCCAGTGTATCCATTAACCTTATCCCTAACCCGCTCTCCTCTGTACATCCTCTGCCCTGGCATTCTAAGAAGTGAGTTAAATTGTCAGTGGTCTGTTTTCTCACAACTCCATGGCTTTATTCATACCATAGCTCAGCCTTAAATTCTACCTCAAATTACTTGGGTTAGTAAAATACATATTTTGGTAGGTATCATTTTTCAGTGTCATATTTTTTCTAATATTTTATTGACACCCTCTCCTCCCTCAAGCAGTCTACTGTTATTTTCCATTTTGTCTATTCTGTAGGCATTTCTACTGTAATAAGAGAAGATGGTATTATTATAATTTGTATTTGTGGTTCCTGATACAGTGTGTGATTCTTATGAACTGAGTTCTATATTATGAAAGAATTCTCAAAGGTTAGAATTTGATAGTGTCTATTCTTATGTCCAAACTTCTTTCAGAATTGTCAAACACATTACAGAAACCAGCCTGGTAAAAAATAAACAAATAAGTAAAAGAAGGATGGCAAATATCCTGTTTGTATATATGCCAATACTGAGGTCAGATACAGAATAAAAGTGCTTTCTAACCTATGAGAAGTGATTCAAAACTCAAGGAAGAAATATTATCTTACAAATCATGGCCTTGTTTACACATATATTAATAAATATTAAACATAATTATATGAGCTTTGAAAATATGGAATGTGTTTAAAACATTTTTAAGTTCATGATACTTAAAGACACATTGCCATTAATCCCTATTGTTCTCGGTGTGTTCACAAGCAATTCCGGAAGTGCTCTTTCAGGAGTTTCTTTATTATATGTGATTAATACCACCGTGAATTCTGCTGCCAGTGGAAAGGCAGGTTCGTTAAAACACTGTACTCTGTTTTTTCCACCTTATATAGCAGACCTGGTACTGTGCAACTTCCAGATCTTCCCAGAAGTCAAAATGAGCATGAAAGATACACATTTTTCAATCAGTTCAGTTCACCTAAAGATACTCACAAATGAAAATGTTCCAGACTTTTCAAAAGTAGTAAAAATGGTAAGATAAGTGTGCTGGAAGTGAGGGGGAGTAGTTGAGGATGATTTACAGCAATATATGTTTCTCCATAATAATTTTAATTTCAATAATCATTCTAGTTTTCAATCATAGTTCATATATGACAAGAAATCAATCTTATTGCCCTTTGAAAATAATGTCCTCTCTATGCCTTTAGTTGATCAGCCCCACTAGTCTAAGCATCCTGCAGAGAAAATATATCATAGTAATCTATATGTTCCAGCCATGCAAAGCTCTTCTAAATCCTCAGAGTGTAAGTATGGTCCTCAGCATACATATTCCCTAGTTATGTTCCTGGGCCAGGGACATTTCTAGGATAAAATGAATGTTATCTGATAAATCTTAGCTTACACTATGGAAAGCAATGCAGAGTAGCAAGGGGTCTACTCTCTTTCTCTAGTTTCTCTCATTTATATGTCTCCTGCTGGTGCAGCAATCTCCTTTCAGGTGGAACCCTGGCAAAATTTCACACAGAATAATCGCGCAACATAGCTGTGGAATAATGACTAAGGAGACACCATATGTTAGGGTATAACATGTAAATAAGCATCCTCAATAAAATTTACTATATTTATACCTTAAGACACAAGTAACTTGTTTAAATTTCCCTCTTCGAAAACATTAAACACCCAATGTAAGTCATATCTTATTTTTCCCTATGTGATGATATTGATTTTATTTTTGGATTTGTATGCTAGAGGATGTTACTGGGCTGTGTTATCACCTAAATATAATGAAATGTAACCAGGAAATGCCATGACTTAGTAGGCTGTTAAAACTAGATGGGGCAGACAGGGAACCCATCTTGATTAGTCAACATCAGTGTCAGGTGGCTGATTATTATTGGACTATAGACAGCTTTTCTTACTATATTAGTCAAACATTAGATCAATGGAACTTTGCTATGGCATATGTCTATATTTCCAAGAGACACATGTACTCATAGTTGACAGTTTAGAAAGGTTATGAATTATGGAGGTCCAACAGCTGATGTTAGCAGGTAGGACCTGGTTACAGGTAGATGAGTGGAGATGTGACAAGGAAGTGTATCTCCCTTATTGGGACCTCATCTTCTCTATCTGCTTCCTAGATTCCAAAATCTAAGCAGTTTCCTTTTCCAGACTCTCAGGTCATACCCTCATGCCTTGGGGCTGGCCAACTGAGAACTAAAAACAAAAGTTGAATGAACTCCTCCATTAAATTGTGGGTGTTGAGTCCTATGTCCCAAGTGACTAAAGTGACTAAGATAGATTTTGGTACTGTACAAGTATGGACATTGCTATTTGGTCAGACCTGACCATAACTATGCTTTAGAATAGTAATAGTGGAAAGAGCTTGAAAAAATTAGGAGATTCAGCCTAGGAAAGCTCTATAATACTTACATCAAGCTTTATAGGAGATTCTGTACAGAAGTCAGAGGATCAGAATGTTAGCAAAATATTAGATTACAAAGATAAAGTGAGATAGAGGCCATGTGTGCTATGCTCTCGCAGAAAATCAGTGTATATTTTGCTCATGTTCTGAGACTTTGTAGGAAATTGACATTAAGCATTAAGAGTGGGAAATTTATTAATTTGGCAGAAGAAATTTCAAATCAGCTCAACATTGCGGCTGTGCCATGCACTTGTGGAAGCTTTTACCCATGTTTATTTTCAAAGTCAAGAGAAAAAGCCTACCTGAAACATTTTTAGCTTCTGCGTGATGGCAGAACCCACAAAAATGGTTCCTTGAACAGTCAGATTGCTAAAAAGATTTAAAAACCAAGTATTTTGCATCAGGACAATGAAAAAGATTCCTTGAGACCACCCAAGATTCATCAAGACTCTGACCTTCTCAGGCAAACAGAAGCAAATATGAAAACCTTTCTTTCTGAGAAGAGAGACACAGACCATCTTGCTCCAAAAGGGCCACATAGGGAATTGGTTCCCCTAAGTTTGGTTCATAGTGCTAAGCCATCCAGGTATTAGCAGCTCTCTGCAATGTGATCCAAGGAGGTCCAAGTACTCATTGAGCTGACAGCAGACATTGGCATCATCCACACAGTACAGGTTTTACCGGCTTACACATTGTAAGAGGTATGAGATTAGAAAAGCTTCACCCCAGATTTCAGAAGACTTGAAAGGATAAGCAGTGCACTCCCGAGATGATACTGCTTGAAGCTTTAAAAGTGAAGGTAAAAATGCAGTAGAGACCCCAGGATGTTGGAGATACCATGAGTGTAGTCTGTCTATTGAGGATGAGCTCAGGTAGCGAATAGAACCACCCCGACGGAGAAACACAAACTACAGCCTGCAACGCCATAGGGGCATTGCCCCTCCAGACCTGTGGAGTTTATATCTTTGCCCTGGATGCTGTACATGAAACTATAGTATTTACTGTTTGTCTTATTGGGTTTGCATTTTGCTTTGGTTCTACTGGTTTCTGCCTGCCTGTTCATTCCTTTTGGAATGGGAATGTGTACCCTGTGCCATTTGGTATATTGCAAGTGTTTACTTTTCTCTGTGATTTTTACTGAGGTTCACAGCTAACAGTTTGCCTTGAGTCTCAAAGGATTCAAGCTTTTCAACAATACTGGCACTATTAGAAGCTTGTCAACTCCTAGAGACAACCTAAACACATTTTCCATAAAGAAATGCACATGAATTTTCTGAGGGCCAGCAGCAGAAATTTAAGGTTTGTATCTAGATGTCCTCCAAAGCTTCATAAGTGGGCTTTTGGAAGATGATTGGCCCATAAGGCCCTGTAGCTAACTTTCTTTAAAGAGCAGGTTCCTGGAGGTATAATTTGGAAGAGTATATCTCCCTCCTCGTTCCTTACTTTTTTGATTCCTGGCCACCAAGACATGCACAATTTTCCTCCAGGCAGACCTTTGTGCCATGTTTTTTCTGTCTTTAAGCCTGTTGATCACGGCCTGAAACTTCTAAACTGTTAGCTAAAATAAACCTCTCCTCCCTTATGGGGGAGATGCCTGGTTTTTGTCCCAGTGATAAGGAAAACAATTCCTATCTCAAAGCTTTAAAATATATTGGTAAAATAACCTTTCTCCAAGATGTATACACCCAAGAGGATATAGCAGCAATCATAACAAGGAGGTCAGCTGTGTCAGTATCTATGGCCTCTAATATCCAGCTTAATGACCTGAAGTTCAAATGTTGTAGTTGGCCATAGAGCAAGTCATCCCCAGATTTATTAAAGGTATTTGAAACACACTTTTTCACAGGCTCATGAACAAAAAATAATGCTCTAATCTTAAAGCAAGGCCACAGGGTCCTTAAGTAATATATTAGGAATGGCACAACTAAGTGCAACAATTTAACCATGAACTTAAACTTGTCTTACATAAAGAAAAATATGTGTGCTGTAGCTTCTGTGTTACTACCACCCACAGTATACCATTGTTTTTTTTTTTTTTTTTTGGCGGTACTGGGGATCGAACTCAGGATCCTGCGCTTGCTAGGCAAGCGCTTATTCCACTGAGCTATATCCCCAGCCCCCAGTATACCATTTGACTCTCATGAAAACTATCATCATGGCAAGTTCTTTATATTTTGTAAAGGCTCTCATAAAGACTATAGGGCCAATAGACTTAACAAGTCACTCATCCATAGTCTGTGCTTTACTTAAGTCTCAGGGGATACAGAAGATAATTTGAGAACTGTGTCTTAGTCTTAGTCGGTGTCTTGGTTACTTTTCTCTCATTGCTGAGACAAAATACCTGATGCCCAGAATTAAGGAAGGAAAGGTTTATTTAGCTTACAGTTTGTGGAGGCTTCAGTCCATACTGGGCTGGCTGCAAGGCAGAGTGACACTTGGCACAAGGCAACAGTTCATGGCTGTGGAATAGCAAAGCATCAAGAGCAAAAGGGAGGAGTGGCAGAGAAGAGCAAGCCTCTTTCCCTCCCTTATTTTGCAAGCAGACTACCCTCTTCACAGGAAGGGGGCATGTAGCACTCACATACTCTCCATGCCCTCCTCTCGCACAGGCTCAAGATGTACACAAAGTAAGCACCCTGGCTCCCTGCTGAATCCCATAGTTATCCTTTTAAACTTCTCAAACTGACACAAAGAACAGCATCTCAGAAGGGCTGGGACATGTCCTTTTTACCCCAAGATGCAGAATTGCTGAGTCACTTAGCCAAACCTCTAGACTCCCCAAGTTGACACAATGTATCAACCATAACAGTCAGTTTGGCTCCTATAACAATATATTGTATATGAAGTGATGTATAAAAATAGGCATGTATTCCTTGCAGTTCTGAGGCTGATAGTCAAAGGTCAGAGTGGAAGCAGGGTCAGGTACCAGAGAGGGCCCTCTTCTAGGTAATAACTTTCAACTTATATTCTTACCAAGTAAATAGAGGAAGCAAGTTTTCTCAGGACATTTATAAGAATACTGTAATCATCTCCTTCATGATGGCTGCACTTTTGTGATTTCCTCTAATTACAATCAATCTTCAAGGAACTCACCTATTAATACAATCCCACAAAGTGTCAGGATGTCAACATATGCTCAAAAATATCTAGGGTGCCAGAAGCCTTCAGTCAACAATGGACTTTATGTTCCAAGGATTCTATTCCCTGTCTCCAAATCTAGATGTCATCATTCAAGTTCAATTATAGGAAATCATAAGGGCTTTACATGGTGGGCTTCAAGGGAGAAACTCTCTCCGTATCAGACTTAGTGCACAGCCAGTTCCCCACGGTCTGTGGACAAGTTGCAGTTAAGGACTCAGATTTCCCTGGCTGGCCATGCTCTTACCCATAGCTGTATTCCTAACTTCACCACGTTCACCTGGCTGGCATTTTCTTTGTCATAGAATTTTTACTGAGGTCTTACACATGTTCCCCTGGCAAGACCTCTTCATAGGGGATTCTAAGACCTAGAGACGCTTTCCTTCATTCACACTCACTGATTTGTATTTTTTTTAAACTTCTTTTTCTGCCTGACTCGTTCCCAAATGACCATTAAATTCATAGATTTGGAAGAGCCGATCTTATGAGATTCCTTGTATGCAAATTAAACAAAGCAAGAAGCAAGTTCAAAAGGAAATTCCAGGACATCTATAGCAAAACGATCATAATAAGAAAGAAGGTCCAAAGTGATCTTAACTCCCAGATGTATGTACATACCCAAAATAATATAGTAGCAGTCATAATAAGGAGGTCAGCTGTGTGAGTCTCTATGGCCTTTAATGTCTGGCTTAATAATCTGACATTGCAATTTGTTGCTGGCCATATAGCAAGTCACCCAGAGATTTATTTTAATAAATGAGAACTGAAGTAAGTGAAATTTCCTAAATGAAATGAGAGCTGAAATTATTTTAAAGTATGTCGAGTGAAAGAAAATGAGATTGTTACAGGAGTAAGTCCATGTGACTAAGCCACCTGCATATATTCATTGAAATTTAGCTAGAAAAACAAAACAAAACAAAAAACACCTTCAGTGTTGATGACAAAAAGAAATGTGGTAACAAGAAGTAAACCCCATCTCATCTCGGTGCTGCCCTCCCATAGACCGGGAAGGAGATTGATCTCCCTGAGTATTTGCACTTCAAAGACAAAGCTCAGTTTTTTAAGGAAACAATCCTGGGCGATGGTTTCATATCTCAAAGACTGAAAATGGACATATAATTCCAAAATGCTGTAGACTCAATATTTATGTCACCCTAAAATGTGTATGTAGAAAACGAATCTTTGAAATGTTTCAGCGTAAGGGGTTGGGGCCTTTGGAAGATTATTTCCAGATAGTGCAATCCTGAGGAATGCAATTAGACATCTTAGAAAAGGATAAATTGAGAACTTATATTCTCAAAGGTACAGACAAGCTGTCTGCAACTCAAGAGTGCTACTGACAGAGTCTCACCATTCTGCGACTTCCAGAATCTATATGAGAAATAAATTTCTGGGGCTTATCAATCACCCAGTCCGTGGTACAATGTTATACCAACCTGAATGAACTAAGACATATGATTTCTAAGGTAAATGGCCTGAAAATGTATACAACTTCTGGCTCCAGATTTGGATGGGATCAAATAATAAATTCTCCCAGCAACAATGGGCATTCACAAGCAAATATTTTCAATAAGGATGGGTCACGTGGAGAAGTGGGAGGAAGAGCTGGCATCACCATAAGGTTGGTACCCTAGTATTGCTACAAGTCAGGCCAGAGTTTGTTCATTTCTTAGTGTGCAGGGTGGAGGAGTCACTGCGCGCTGGGATTGCATACTTCTCACTTGGCAGTGAGAAAGTCCTTACAGCTTTACTCCTCCATTTGACCTTGAAGTAAGGTCGCTTTTGAAGACAAAATGGAACACAAGGCATGGAACTTTCTCTAGTTTAACATCTCTCTTGTACTATCGCATTAAATTGTAGAAAGTTGGATTTTTATATTCCTTTTTCCTCTTTAATTATTGCATATTTATAAGAAATAATATTTACACTTATTTGGGGAATTGGTGCATGCTACATATATAACATACTTTCTTTTTTTAGTATAGAGGATTCAGCCTCAGCATTCATACTGAGATATGTCCTCGGGTTTTTCTAAAATTTTCTAAATTTTATATTTAGTTGTAGGTAGAGTCTTATCTTGCTAAGTTGCCCAAATTGAGATCAAAATTGTAATCTTCCAGCGTGAGCCTCACAGGTGCTAGGATTACAGATATGGACCACCACACCTGGATATATCTGTCTTGATCATCTTTGATCCCTTGTGTCTCGCTACCTTAGTCAACTTCCATACCTTGCAGTGCACTTTCCTTTGCTGAGCTGAGCTCCTGCCATTCGTTTCTCCATTTTGAATGATTATCTTTCATTTTTCCTTGCGAAGCAATTGTATAATTCTTACATCTGCTGAACAACATAATCATGTGCTTTTATTTATTCCGTGTCCTCTGAAAATGGATGCCAGTTAACACAGTGCCTGCCTTGAGCTAAGTATGTAAACAGCTCCTGCTCAAATCAAGAATACCTGGAACAATCATGAACTTGAACAATGATCATCTTTAAACTAGTGTTCTGACTACCTTCCTCTTCCACTGGAGGTCACATAGGCTGACAAAATGGCAACTCAACAGAAAAATTGTCTCTTCAAAGAACTGCCTGCTTCCTCCAGAAGAGGACATGATAACTTTAAGTTATTTGCACATATGCATACTCATCTCTGGAAAATGAATGTACTGCATAGCCAGAAATAATTTTTTTTGATATGTAGAAACATTTCTAAATATTCAACAATGACCAACCATGGCAGTGATTCCAATTTCTTGGAAGGTTAGATTTTATTTCTATTTTATCTTCATACTTTGGAATCTCCCTAATGGTTTCAAATGGTTTTCCCGGCTGTTTATCAGAGCAAACTACAGTGAGAATAGTTATTCCCAAATAGCACTGGAAAACCCACTATGATATGGTCCAGTTAATCATGATGCTTTATTTAATGATTCCCCATGAGCAAAAGTAGTGGCTGACAAGAGACTAATCTAGATGGTCTCAGAGGAGGGTTCTTTCCTTCCCTGCCTCCGGTTATTTTGCTAAAAGCTGAACATTGTGTAGTGATGACATATTCTTTGGCTAATAGCAGCATTACTGACATGTAAAGCTGTTCCCTTGATAGATTTCTAGTCTCTTATAAATGAAGCCCTCTGGACACGAAACAGTGGAAGACAAGAATCGCTCTTGGAATTGCTTTTTTTGGAAGGTTGATGTGTTGGCAGAAGCAGGCATCTCTTCAGTAACCCTGACCATGGTGTACACAATCAAATTGAGCCTGTAGAAAATTTAGTTTTAGTGACAGGGTCCATTCTGCTGCTCCTCCTCTGGTATATAGCTCCCATAAGCCTTGGGTCACATCTGCATCCTACTGACCTAGTTATATTATAACTGACCCATTCCTTTGCCTTGCACAACAAATGAACCCAATGTGGCATGGGTGTTTAAGACATTGCTTTCCTTTTCATATATATGAACATGTATAGAATAAATTAATCACCCATATTTGTACAATGTTAGCAAATCTTTGGATTAAAAGGGAAACTCATTCAAATTTAAAGTAATATCACATGGCAGATAATTATTCTTAACGTATCACCTATGATTAAATTAACTGACTGAAATCGTATATGCATTTCCACATTTTAATTTGACTAATGTGAGAAAATTACATGGTAAATTATTCAGACACATGACCTAACAGTGTACAATTATTTAACAAGTGTTATTTATCAGTGATGAGTGTCAGTATTTAAGCTCTGGGAAATGCCCAAAAGTAGAGAAACTGTAGGTTCTTTAGGATGCTGTGTAGCATGGTAATGACAAAGTAAAATATTTAAATGATTTCTTGTGGCTATTCAGTGAGAAAAATTAACTCTGACAGCAAGTCTCTGTGGTATACATGCAATCTCCACTGATAAAATACTTCTTGACCTTGACAACTCTTCCTTACTCCAGGTTTCGAGGGGCCACATATTTCAATTGCTAAAATCAATAAACCAGAACTGCCTTTACCAAAGGAGAAAATTATGTTATGCTGGAGCTGAAGTAGAAAGACTTCTACAGAATTGTCTCTGAATCAAATTGCAATTTTAAGAGTTCATGGCAGGGAACAACCATGTGGTAATTTTATACCTATTAAGATGAAACTGTTTTAATGACATCCAACTGCATTTCCAGCAGTTAAATGTGAGACAGTTCCTACTTATAGGAAGTCGCATAACCCAGTATCAAGTTTCACTGCTTTTATTGCATAGTTAAGTTGTAAATGCCCTAACTAAAAATGTTTATATTAATTAACCAGTATGATCAGAATACTGAATATTAATTCATTATATCCAATGTAATCTATTGCTTCAATATAGCTCACTATAATAAAAATAAATAAATGTTTTGGGGACTCAAACATTGTTTTCATTTTATAGAAAAAACTATAAATAAATATATTTGCGCAAGAAGCATATTCTGATTGTGCTTTTCAAAAGTAGCCTGACTCTCACTGTAAATCTAACATGTCTGTGACCTCCTTTTACACATGCAGGTTGAAGCAAGCAATTACATTTGTCTCTAAGCTATTGGTGTCTGTCAAGCTCTCAGCAGCCAAAGTAACAATTGTCCCTATTGCTTCTTAAGCTTCGCTTCTTAAGCTTCCTTTCCAATTCTTTTGAAAATAATGACACACATATAAGGCCTCTTCTAAGGAATAATAAATTTCAGAATAATTTGAAGCTATGCTTTAAAACATTATGAAATTATAAAACGGTAAGAGTGAATTGCATGGAAGGGAAAAATACATTTGTAAGAAATACTTTTCTTGTTCAATGCAGTCCTCTCCTTCTGGCCTTTCAGTGTTTGAATCCCCTTTATGCTCAAATGAAACAAGAACAATTATGTCGTGAGGCATAAGATGCTCCCACCAGGCTTAGCAGAAGAAAAGGCACCCACACTGCACAACAGTTATCACCAGATTTACTATCTGTCAGCAGATGCTCCCTGAAATGAAAATGTTCCCTGAATTCGTGTTGTGCCTATCTGCCTGACTCCTCTAGGCCTTGCCTCCTCCGGGAATTACAGGGATAAGAATCTCTCCCTCCCATGAGTAACACTCAGAGCTCACAGAAAGCCAGTCTTTTGCCTTCTCTCCGGGGAGTTATTTATCTCTCTGAAGCACATTTTTGTTATTTTGTTTTAAAGAGCAAGGTTTGGGTGCACATAACCCATTCAGTTATCAGGGTCAAATGCAATTGTTTCTGTCTTCTAGGGGGTTTGCCTTCTCCATATGATGAGTGGTTTCTAAGTGCTGCACTCTGATTTTTGGCTCCGCTGCATGGCCACTTAGAAAAAAAAATCGTTATTCATTCCAGTATACACTGCACGCACCATAAAAATCCAGAGAAAATTATGTCTACTGACAATACCTCAATTAGATGAACTAGAAAGAAGGAAGCAAGTTGTAAAAACAGGTGGCACTTTCAAATCTTGTAACTGGTTTGGGCCCCTGCTTAGATATTTTCTTCAGAACTAGCCTGTTAAGTCTCATGTGCCCGTCTTTTGCCCCTTGATATATTATTCACTGATATATCAGTAGGTCAAATTGGATTAGGTTGCTAAAATGCTTTTTATTGTTTAAAATACACCCTGTCACAATAAAATTAAGAATACTGCTAACAGTACTGCTCACAGCAGTAAAAGTACTTCATAGTCACAACAAAACAGTAAGGGAGACAAATGATGGACACTCTTATCTCCATTTCACAGAGAAGAAAACCAGAGCTAACATACTGGCCAATGCTACCCAGGCAAAAATAAACAAAGATCAGATTTCCCAACCCCTTTCTGATTCATGCAGACGATTCAGAGAGTTGTTTTGTTTTCTTTGCTCTTTGAGAACCCTTAATGTTACCACACATTCTAGAGTGATTAGGAATGTGCTCTGCCCTTCATTACAAGGGTTATTCCCTCTGTCTTTCTGACTCTCTTTCTCTCTCTGTGTGTGTGTCTCTCTCTCCCCCTTTCTCTATCCCCTCCCTTTTCTTCTCTCTCTTCTCTCAATTCTTTCACTAGATGGAGAAGGACAGCAAAGGATGATACTGCCCTAACAGATTAGGTGGGGTACCAGGAAGAGTCATGGTAGATTCCAAATGCACACTTGTTCAGAGTGCATCAAGGACTTTCATGTGTAAAATCCCTCCTGTAAGAGTACTCCTAAAGGAATGTTACTCATGGATATCTTCAATGTACTCTCCCAACAAGTGTGCATTTGGAACCCATCATAAATCTGAAATCTTCCAGGTACTCTGCATAAACCTGGGCATGGTAGCACATTCCTGCAATCCCAGCACTCTAGGATGCTAAGGCAGGAGGTTCATATGTTTGAGTTCAGCCTGAAGAAATTAGTAACTTAGTGGGACCCTCTCTCAAATTAAAACATTACAAAGGAGGGCTGGGACTGCAGCTCAGAGAGAAGGCCTAGGGTTCAGTCCCCTGTACTGGGTAGAGTCGGGGTATAAGTAATGGACCACACATAGCAATGAGCTTGCTTTCACACAACAGAATATTAATTGAGATTGACTGACTAAGTATTATCAGTCTTCAAAATCTATAGGGTTCATGTTTAAGAAGAAAAGAAAAGATAAAAAATGCAAGTAGAGTCTTTTACACTTACACATTTTTAATAAAGTTTTTTCTAAATTAAAGATAGTATTTAAGCTGTAGAAAGGATGACTTTAGACAGAAAGCAAATATTATGACATTCACCTTATTCTTCCAACTCAGGTATATGTCTAGGTTAAAATGCATTTATGTGAGAGTTGTATATCAAAAGAACATTATTCAGTAATGTTTACTGAAGCATGGAATAGAGTTTATTCAAATAATTGCAATAGATGTAGGGATCATTGCAATAAGATTTTGCTGGAGGGAAGAGAGGTGATACCCAACTCCAAATGCTGCACAGAGAAGTAGGGTAGGGTAGGGACAACTGGGTAGAAATTTACCAGGCAGAAACACCAGGAGTAAGGGAGATTCTAGCTCCATAAAACACATAGGATTCTTGCTGTGGATAGACCAGGGCGATCCTGCATCAATAATGAGATGCCCTTGATGAGAAACTTGATGAAATATCCATGGTGATAAGACACACAGAGTGTGCACATTCACTTAATAGAAATGGGATGAAAAAAGTTCAGATGTGTTATGGACAGGTACCTACTCTTCATGAAGAATGCAATCATTATAACCTGCACACATGTACCAATAAAAATTTTAAAAAGTGAATGAAGTGACTCAACCATGTTCTTGCCAGAATTAGATTTTACAAGGAAGTTCATAAAAGGCCCTATGAAAAAGCCAAGGAGCCTGATTCATGTTGGTTAAGTAACCCATCTTTCGGTTGTGTGCATGTGTATGTGTGTAGGTGCATGTTTGTTTCTATTGGGTATCCATAGTTACTTAAGAAAATTATCCTTTCTATGGAGAAATCTATGGAGAGCACCTTTCACTGTTCAGTCTCTAAATTACTTGTACAAAGAGAAGGGCTGGGTTTGTGAGTGTATATGGATTTACTGAACAGGTACTGCAGTTTGCAATGCTTCCTTTCCTATGCTTAAACACAGTTGAGATAATAAGCATTATTTTAGTGTACTATTACTATTACGTCCTGCTTCCTGAGGAATAAACAATATAATGTTTTATTTTGCTTATCTATATAGGCATTTGTTTTTCTTTCAGAGGAATACCTATTATTTTATTCATAATTTCAGTGAATTGAAACATAGCTAACATTATTGAATAAAAATATAACTAATACTATAATGTATATGTGATGATTAATAACACTTTACCACAGGCATCATTTCAATTATCAGTATAAATAAGTTATGTTTCTATAATCACACTGACAAGCTTATCCACCACAAAGCTATGACATGTTAGCACATTGGCAGTTTTGACTGAATAATTTGTGACTGTCAATAACTTATGTTATATAGAATGTGTGACCTAAATTCTTAGGTGAGCCACTGATTTATTTCTATTGCTATTCTTGCCACATTTACTTGCTTTTGTCAATTAATCTTAATACAATTTTATTTTAAATAGCCTTTGTTTTCAAAACAATTGAAATTATCAGTGAATTTCACCGAGGCTAGGTAAAACTGGAGAAAATCTGCACAAGAATATGAAAGACAATGAAACATTTTCTTTCCGTTGAGTAAAAAACCAACATGTCAAAATAATATCTTGGAGTTTTCTGTTGTTGTTCTAGAAAAATTTCTCCTATAACCAGATCTTCCCTACTTTTACTCACCTTAATGAAATAAGTCTAATGGTGACATGGGACAAGGATTTAAAAATTGTAAACGTATTATTATGGATACAAACATCATAATTTAAAAAAATATATCCAACTGCAAGATTCACTTTTACTTCAGAAAACTTATCCCATCATTCATAATACCTCTTGAAGCAGTTCTGAAAGTCTTCTATTGGGAGGGTCTTTCACTGCACAGTCATGGCTCTCTTGACATCATAAATTGATCAAAAATTTTACTGTTCATAGTCACTTGAACTTTTGGGAAGAGCTGGAATTGCATGGAGCCAGATTCAGTAAACACGGTGGAGGAGGACACACCCTACCTTCTTTTGTCAGCCGCCCTTCTGTTGGGTGGCAGCAGGCAGAAGCCCTTGCTGTATTTTTGATCATACTGTGCAATGACACAAAAGAGAACTTCCATGATTTCGTCAGAAAGAACCATGGAATAAATGTTTCCAAAATGAAGGGGAGTGGTAGAGGAGGATTAATGGCAATATGTCTTTTATTGTAATGTATTTTTCAAATGCAACCCTTCTGTGTGTATTTGATCACCGCTTGTATAGCCAAATATGCCCATAATAATAATTTATTTACTTATTTCAATCAGTTTTATTGTAGAAGATTAATAGACAACTACGTCAACATCATAAATTATCTTAGGAGAGTTAGAGATCAGAATTGTTCTCTTTGTTCATCTTTTGTATTCTTGCCATGTCTCAAAAATCATGGCCAAATTGATAGCATTTGTGAAACTCAAAGTACCTCTTCAAGATTACCTAACCGAAGAGAATATATTTATGTACATCTACCTCTTTAACCATAATGTTATTTTTTGCAAATATTTGTATTTTAAATGATTCCCCATTCTAGCAATTTGCCTTCTAAATGTTTAAAGGGTCTAGAAGCAGAATCAATCTTATTCTTTCTTCTGTCTCCCTTCCCTTTTACTAGTACGTTATACAGTACATTTCTAGTGGCTTGACAACTGGTGGTCAACTTGCAACACCCAGCTGAACTGAGTAAGCGTGGTGCTGGGTGTGGGAGGCTCACCTGGGGACTGCTGGCAGCTGCATAAGATGCAGGACTGGAGAAGAAAAAGGCTGTTGGGAGCTGGTAGAAGCTGTTGGAAGCCCGTTGGAAGAAGAGAGAATCGAAGATGTTGGTCTACTTTACTTGGAGGAGCTCGTCATGCTGCTTTCCTGATGAACTTGGCTGTTCTCATCCTCCAAGGAGCTCAGAACTTTGTTGTCATTGAAAATGGCTTTGGTTCACTTTGGGGGAGCTCTGGTCCTCACTCTGAGCATTGCCTCCTACTCTGGAGGGGAAGGTTGTACAAAACTCAGTCTCTTGGAGAAGCCTGTCACATTGTCTTTCTTGATGGGAACTCAGCTGTCCTGATCATCAGAGGAACCCAAGACCTCACTGTTGTTGAGGATGGCTGTGCTACTTTTCAGCGGAGCTCTGTTTCTTATTTTGGGTGACTTTTCCTAGCTCCAGTGTAGATCTCTCAGCCTGCTACCACAAATTCTTCATCCCGCTGGCATAGACTTTCTAGATTCCTCCACTGACCGTGGGCCTCCCAGTGCAGATCCATGAAACAGGACTGCATGAGCCATTGCTGTGGGCTCTATGCCTCCAGTTGGTCTCATGGGAGGCACTGTTATCAGCTCTAGGGCTTCAGGAGGACTCATTGAGGACATTACCATGGGTTCCAGGCCCTCATCTGGATTCTTTGAACTCTAGTGTGTGGGCAGATTTCCTTTACTTTCTTGTATATGATTTTTTTGGTAACTATTATAAATAATCTTATAAAATATATGTCCTATATTATATTGTTCATTTTGCAACATCCCCCAAACCAACAAACATTATGGTGTTGTGTTGCTGTCAACCTAACAAAAATCTTTCTACCTCATTTCTTTCATAAGATCCAGTTTGCTTCATGCTTAGTTTTAATGAAGAATGCAATATTTTTAAAAACATGAAACAGTGTCTTAATGAGTTACTTTTCTCTCATTGCTAAGACAAAATACCTGATGCCCAAAGTTAAGGGATGCCCAAAGTTAACTGGCTCACAGTTTATAGAGCTTTTAGTCCATAGTTGGCTGGCTCCCAGGCAGGGTGGCATGGCAAATAGGCATAGCAGAGGAGAGATAATTCATGGAGGACAGAAGATAGTAAATTGACAAGGGACCTTATGTTTTATCCAGGCAACTTGGGGATAGCACTCTGACCCTTAACCCTAGTGTCCTTGATTTTAGCACTGCAACGTGAAGCAATCCCAATGTCACACATTCTAGATTGAGCCGCCCCAAAAAAGCTGCATCTGTGACCACATGAGGCTTTGGGGGGAACATCTGGACACAAACTCTAATACATACTATAAATCAAAGACAATTTTTATCACTTTGTTTCCTGATAAAAAATTCAAAAACTACTGAAATAACTGGCAAATTATAAAATTTATTTATATCCACATTATAAGAATCAATGATTTAATTTGATTTTAATCTTCACTTTATGTTCTGTAAAAATGGTACTCTATATTTTTGACAAAATTTATTCCAGTGTTGTAGCAAAGGCTTGTTCTGTTTTCTGTGATGGTGCCCAAAGGGATATAGTTTGGATTTTTGCTCTGTCTTAATGGAGGACTGTGGCATTTCCTCATCCTTTTCATGCTGAATGGAGATTCTTTATCAGGGGTATATCTCAGTCCCTGAGTTCAATCCCTGGTACCAAAAAATGTATTTTAGTAAATAACACAGCTTATTTATTGCCTAGAAGTTACTGAAGATGTTATTGTAGTCTTCATGATAGCAAATTATAATAATTACTTTCTGTCCTTTTTTGTCTCCCATTCAGTGATCCCTGACCTCAGAACTCCTCCACAAATTTAAAAAATGGTACATAGTTTTGAATAAAGTAGTGTGACTAATTTTAAAGTATTTCTATCACTTAAAATTTGGAAATTATTAACTAAATTGATTTTTTTCCTGGCAAATATTCAGGTTGAGTTTTAGAATGGTTTTTAGTAGCTTACCAAATCTGGAAATATATTAGAAAGGGAATTCTTGGAAAGGAAATTTAGGTTAGCCACATCAATGCAGAATGAAGCCATCATGGCCTGGGGCTGGCCTTTCAGTCTGTGAGAGCTGTATAGCTTTACAAAACCCCATCCTGATATCCTCCACCCCCCTCCACCTCCTATGTGTTGAGTGAGAGTGTGCCTTGTCCACAAGCCATTTTCTTTGTCTTCAGAGAGTTGGATCACAGACTAAAATAAAAGCATTTGAAAGTGTCACTTACATCCCAAATTGTAGTCTCAGGCACACAGTCTCAGTGTCATAGGGGAAACTTTTAGAAAAGCAGACTTTAGATATCAGCCAACATTTTATCAAATCAAAAATTCTGTGAGCAGGATCCAGTAATCTATGTTTAAAAAGCTTTTCTGGTAATTGTGATGCACGCTATCATCTCAGAAGCCCTGTGCTGAATGATGAAAATCTACTTCAAGAATACTTTGGAAAACTTCTGATTTTTGAAAGTTATGTTTTTCCTCTACATTTTATATTCTCCTCAAAGCTTCACCTCTCACGCCTCCAGGGTGAGAAATATTACCGTGCTTAAAAAAAACCAGTGTATGTAGTTTTACACTGCGCTGTCTTCACTTTTAGAAAATCGAGTATTAGCTCATGTTATCGTCTCTCAGCTTGATCTGAATTTCAGTGAATCAGGTTGATATTTCGGAATGTGCAGGAAGATGATGGGAACTTGTCTAGTTTTACCATCAATGAAGTTTTCATGTCTACTTTATTGTGATTTATATCACATTTAATGCCTGTCAAACAATTTTGGAAATACGTACCAACTCTCTTCCTTGAAAGTCTCTCAGTGCACTGCATATTTATTAGATACTAACACCTAATGGAATGTAACTTTGTGCTTTAAAATATAAACTTCTTTGCAATGTCATGGTTTTAGGTACACCTGAGAGCTATTTTAGCACACCATTATCTTCACTGGAATGGAAAAGATATCTAGGGGTTATCCCTTTAGCAGCAGACAAGTATACCGATCACACTGAAAGTAAAGTGAGTGGGTCCCAAGTACTGACCAAACAAGAAACTGGTATTTCAAACATGCATAGCACCTCTGCATAGTTAGTGTTCTTTGGAACCACATTTGTTATCTTGCCAAGATTCAGGTCGTATACTGGCTTTTGTTGGTGCTTTCGTAAAGAACAGTGTACTAAAGAGAAACTGGAGAAGGAAACTGAATACTGAGTTTAGAAAAGAAGAAATGTGTATTAAAAAAGGACTGTTCGTTGAAAGATACTGCTCTATCAGGCAAAATCTAGGATAGATACCCAACGTTCTACAACCTAATAGAGAAAAATATAAAACAAAGCAGTCAGTAGCCATTCATCTCACTTCCTTTTCATATTTTTGCACTCCTTTACTGAAGACTCCATGATTTTCTCTCTTCACAGGTACTGAGTTTTGAAATGATAATAGTGTTTTCTCTATTTCATTCATTGAGGAAATTCATGCCATTGGAAAACTTTATTGAACAGTTATCAGACTTCTTCAAAACTCGTTTGTGTACAAATTATATCTATATCTATCTATATCTATATTTGCAAGAAAATCCAACTAAAATTTCACTTTCTTTATAATTACACATTGTTGTTTACTAGAATATCACAAATAGAAACTTTCCAGGTAAATTTGCTGTTTCTGCATTTAGGTCTCTACTTGTATGATCCTGCAATGGTCATGAAAAATATTTTGGATCCTCAGGTCTAAATTTGCAGATATAGTAGCTACTGTCTTTAGTTGGAAACACATGTTCATGTGAAAATAAGGAGTACCGCTCAGAAAACTCCATGCCACTTTACAGGTTGAAGGTCAGGGTCACAGTAAATATTTGGAGACAGCACAGCAGTGGCGGAGCACCAGGATAATGACAAGTGAACAGAGAATTAGTTTTATTTTAAATGTGTATGAGAAAGGTTGCTATGTATTATAAAAATAGTAATGTCATTGACCATGTTAAGCTATTTTGTACACTATTTTACAATTTTAAGTAAATAATTCATTTATGTGCTCTTTCATGGTTTTACAATGTATTTTATATACAGTGTTTCATATTGTGAAGACTTCTTTAGAAACTTAAAAGAACCTGATGATTGTCCAATATAGACTATAAATTCTCAAATCATATCATAGCTGTTTTTCAATAATCTGTATTTTAAATCATTTAACATACAGTTGCAGGTTTTAGGAAACCCTTTTGAAGTTTTCTCAATATGAATTAACTCCTCACACAAAACAATATAACTTCCCTATTACAGTAAGACTACATTTAATTAATTTAATTATGTGAATGCTTTTAACATACGTGGAAATTAATGAAATATGAAAAATAACATGTGAACCTTTCAAATTTCAAAGTTTACTATCATTTGAATCTTATAATACATGAAAATAAAATGTATTAAGAAAACCACATAATGAAATCATTGTTTTTAGATCTTTAGAGTGTGTATTATTTTAAAATTCCATGCTTAAGAATGTGATATACTATAATAAAGTGTACAATTTTCATTTTAATGATTCAACTTGGTATAGTAAGATGAAGAATGTGTGTTTGTAACCTGAAAGAAATACTCATAAATGTAGGTATTTAATTTTGGTTATAGGACTTTTTGAAATGTGTTTTGTGAGTCTCTCTGTCACACACAGATATCAAATTCCAAGCATATACTGTATTATGAAGATAAATTTTCATAATGTATCTAATAGTGGATTAAAAACTAAATTTCTTCATTTGTCTGTATATTTTAAGTAATAAGTACCAAGATTGAATAATAACTGCTATATTAGTAAGATTCAGTTTTCTTCTGTTTATTTACATGGATTTCAGGTGAAACAGCACTTTAACCTGAATAAGCTACTTCAGTAAAACTTAAATTTCAGCAGGGCCTACATATGGAGATATGACATATATGGAAATGTACTATGGACCTTGTCTGTCATTTTTATATTAAAAACAAATAAGAAAATTCACAAAATAATTGGTACCATGAATAATAGATATGCTTGCTATACTTGAGCAGGTACATTTATTTTTCATCTGGTTTTAGACAGTGCTCTGCTTACCTTTTGTACCCTAGGGAAGCAGCAGAGTTATCTGTTTGCTCTAGAGAACAAGGAGACTTTGATAAATGGAGAGAAGCAGGGCTCATATACCACAGATTCCATCTACACCATTTTGTAAGAGGTAGGTTTTTCATGCATCTTTAATATATAATATCAACAGAGGCTTTGTTTCATTTGTTTAAATTACTTGGTATGTTGCCAAAGGTGTTTGTTCTGAAGAAGAAGTTTTGAAATAGCCCAAGAGTTTTTGATCAGAAAATTTTTCTTTGCAGAAATTATTCCAATTAAAGGAATAGACAAAATCTTTACATCTTTCAAGTGTGAGCTGAAAGGAGGAATACATAACTAATACATAGTTATAATCTATTTCTACTGCAAGGCTGTTTTCCCCAAATAGTTTTCGAGGGAGTAGAATGGGCTAATACGGTTTAAATATGTTTCTTTCATATATCTGATCGGCTAGCAAGGCCTTGGAAAGTTAAACCAGTGACATTCAACAGCAGACTACTTGCTGTTTTGTCCACAAGTGCCTTCATAGTGCGCTACAACTTGAGCTCCGTTTTGGTTAATTTACTTACTTTATTAGGTTACAAGGTCCTCCTGACTCACCCAGGTAGGCTAGAACATGTGACCTATATCCTACACCTCCCACAGTGCTGGAATTACAGGCTTGGGCCACCATACCCCACTTGGCACATACTTTTAACTCTTTATATACATGCCCTGATATGGAAAAATTAAAGAAGCAACTCTTTAAAAAAAACAATTAAATTGTCAAATAAAATATACTAAGTGATATTTTGCAGTGAACTACAGATATAGGGAAACAAAATAATGTATCTGCTGAGGCGAAGAGGAAAGTAAAAGCAGGATGCCTACAGTTGAAACATCTTTGCTTTTGTTATGGTTGATACATTTACGTCAACTTGGGGAGTCTGGAGGTTTAGCTGAGTAACTCAGCAGCTGTAGATCTTGGGGTGAAAAGGACATGCCCTTACCCTTCTAGGATGTTGTTTATTGTGTTAATTTGGGAAGTTTAAAAGGTTAACTATGTGATTGAGCAGGAAGCCAGGGTGGTTACTTTGTATACATCCTGAGCCTGTGGAAGAGGAGGGCATGGAGATTGCATGAGAGCTACGCGCCCCCTGGTGGGGGTAGGCTGTTTACAATGTAGGGGAGAAATGGAGGCTGCTTGCAGCCATTCTTGCCTTTGGCTGGTTGTTTTTGCTGGGCGCTGCTGCCCTGAACAGTTTGCCCTCTGCTGTGTGCCACTCTGCCTCAGAACCAGCCATATATGGACTGAAACCTCCACAAACTGTAAGCTAAATAAACCTTTCCTTCCTTCATTTTGGGTGCTGGGTATTTTGTCTCAGCAACGAGAAAAAAAGTAACCAGGACAGCTTTGTTGCTAAATCATTGTATCGGAAGCTGGGTGATGTATAAACAATGCAAAAATTTTTTAGCTCATAGTTCTAGAGTCTGGAAATCTATAAGCTTTGCCAGCATCTGCTAAGCTTCTGGTGAGGACCTCGTGCTGTGTGCTGTGTCATAGGACAGCCAGAAAAGGCAGAAAGGCAAGTGGGCATATTACAACAACTCACTCCTACAATGACTGTAACTAATACAGTCCCCGGAGTATTGCTTTAATTCTTCCTTTCTTTTTGCTGGATTTGGATTCCTAGCTCACACAACTCTCCCACCTCAATCCTCCTAAGGCAGCTGGACTGTGGACATGTGTCACCATGCCTGACATCATCAGTCCCTCTTCATGGCCTCATCACCTCTTACAGTTCCCACCCCTCTCAACACTGCTACCCCGGAGACGAGCTTCCAACGTATGTTTCAGAAGGGACAGACCCTATCAAAACAACAGACGTGAGTGTACTCCAAAGTTAGGAAGTCTTAAAAGTTAAAGATCAGGAATCACAACAAATGGACTAAATTTGTGAATCAATGTAAGAATATAAGTGAAAATAAAAATTCAGCTGTGCTTCTGGGGAAACACATTTTAGAGACATAGCTTTTGAAACAAATTTTCAACAATACAGACATTCTTACCTTCAGCTATGGGAAACACAAGATTTCATATCCTTAACACAAAAACATTTTTAGGTTCTCTGTTGTACATGAGAACAAATCCACACCCTCTCCCAAAATTCCCCAATAGGCAACAGCTGAGGAACAATTCTGTGACATTGAGTCAGGAAAGCTAAGAACTGCAGGTGCACACACACACTGGCAGTTGTGGTCTTTACTTAAATTTTAAAATATCTCCATGCTACTCATCATGGGTTTTGTGTTGACTTTTATTTTTAAACATATATAGCATTGAAATGTGATGTATCTCGTGAAGTCATTTATTTGAATAGTTGATCTCTTACATTTTGCATCTTATGCTGGAGACTCAGTCATCTCACACCATTCTTGTCCCTGTGAATGGAAGCTGTAGTGCATCGCATGCTGGTACTGTAGGTTCCAGGGAGCACAGAGTCATAGCAACAAATAGGTATTTCTAAAAGCCACACCTCATCAGTCAGTATCACCAACATGATGAGGAATCGCGGACATGTTTGGTCATTGCTTTATTATGGCTATAGGTAATGGGTCTTCTCACTCAAAGTTATAGCATAGAGTAGGCTTACAACAAAATATCAGCCCTTGTCACGAGACACAGTCATAGAGGTGTAAGTCAGAATTTTATGGGACTTAACGTACTTTGTGGCCAGGTTTTCTTTTGCTGGAATTTCTTTTTATCAATTCTGCCTTCAGCTATAACTTCAACTAAAATCCCGTCGGACGTCTTGTGTTAGCTGCATACTCTCTAGAGGGATACGGACGGTAAGATACACATGTCCTCTCCATAGATGATCGACAGGTACAGAGATATGGCGGACAGACAGACGGTGTACAGATAATGGAGACAGCGAGACACACAGGGAAAGAGCACGTGAGCGAGGATAGGTGGGGAATTAGCGTCATGTGATTAAATAAACTTTCAGTTTCATAACAAATCATGTGTAAGGGAATCCAGTAGCACGTAATTCCACCTCCAAAGGCAGCAGAGTCAGGAAGGCTGAAGTTGTGTCTCTCAGTCTGAGGCTTACAGTCTGTTAAAGGTGATGGCCAAGAAGAGAAGGACTGTGTTCCAGCTGTAAAAGAGAGAGCAAATTCACCCTTTCTCTTCTTGTCCTCTTGGGGTTCTCGACCAACTGGGTGGTGCCTGTCCACTTTGATTAAAACGCCATTCCTTCCAAAAACACCTCTATAAATATATCCAGAAATAACGCTTTATAAGCTATCTACATATCTTTTAATCTGGTCAAGGTGATAATTGAAATCAGCTATTACAACTACAAATAAAATATGTGTTAAAATATTTTGATATATTATGAATCCTTTTCAAAAATATATAAAATTATATGTTAGTGGGTAATGGTTCTCCAGGTAATTTCATTCTATTTGCTATCAGCAATTTCTTTTCTTTTGCTTTTTATGCTATTTGCAATTTTCATATTATAAGTAGCACAAATAAGGCAACATAGGCATATGAATTTTTATTGATTATGAATGTCACTATTTGCTGTACATTATAAGAAAGAGTAAGAAAGTATAGAGATTAAAAATTCTTAAATATAAAGTAGTAAGAAACATTTTATCCAGAAAACAATCAACCTAAAAGAAGTAAAAAATTACTTGTTTCTGAGTCTATATAAAAATAAAATTGTCAATCCAGTCACATAATAAAATATGTATTATTATAAAACAAAATATTTTATAATTTTTCTGTTGGAATGTAACTATTAAATTAGAACACCGATATCACATGCAATACCATGCCAGAGTTTTCTTTCACAGCAAATTTTCTTACGACATTACAAGTCAGCATCTTAGTCTTGGCCTGACTATGTTGTTTCTCTCGTATCAAATAATATTATTCATGTGACTATTCATTAGCTAATTGCCTGCTAGTTTGGATGGTCTTAGCTGGAATTTTTTGAAAAGTCTAGCCAGGGCATGAACTCATTGTAATCAGCAGATGGCCAGAAGCAAACATAATCTTTATAGCTCTGTTCCAACTCATGTCATATTTACTAAAATTTCAGTAGACCAAGAAGGCAAAGGCTAGAGACAAGTGTGGAAGCATTATGTGCTTACACAAAGTGTGGATGCAAGAGGAGGTGAAAAACCAAGGTCACTAATGCAACACATCTATGATAATGATATAAAGTCAAATTAAGTTACAGCAAGGGAAAAATCAATAAATTCTCTATTATGCACGTATATTTTAAAATATTTTTTCAGTAATTGATACAGCCAACAGAAAAAAACATGAAATGAAATATTTGAATAACATGATTAATATACTTGCACATTTGGGGAATGCAGAAACATTAATATTCTTCCCCAGAAAACACTGAAGGTTTGCCAAGGGTTCCCAAAGACAAGGCCATGAAACAAACCTAAACAAAATTCAAATAAGTAGTACTGTTCTCTGTCTCCCTGGAAAAATTAAATATTTACAAAAATATGATCTTATATAGCACAAAATGCAATGCATAAGTGAAAAATGAGAAAGAACTAGCAGTGTATATCATTTTTAGAGTGGCTGGCTAGCAACCACAAGGTCCCATGTTCAATTCCCATTACCACAAAACCAAACCAAAACAATGAAATTTGAAAAATTGGGTAAAAGCCCAGAACAGACATTTTTCCAAAGAATATGCAAATGGCCCCCAAATGTCTTTAAATATGTTCAACATCAAAAATCATTGAAAAATGCAAATCGAGTCCTCAAAGCAGTCACATAGCACTGTGAAGCACTCTTACTGTGTGCCGATTTCACACTGGTGAGATGGAACTCATGCATGTATAACTACTTACACAGGTACATTACTTATGAATAGGCACTAAAGGACAAGAGAAGGTTAGGATTTATGGTAAGCCACTCCCCTAAAGCCAGGGAATCTGCACAGGGAGAACTGGGGTCCCCTGAATGTGCTGTTTGCTCCACATGGATGGACCCGGACAGCACTGGTCCCAGGCCTTATTACCACAAGGGAAGGAGGCATTGTCCGCTGTTTTCAGCCCTGAAGGACATCCTGCTTCTGCAAGAGGACGAGGGCAGAGCCTCAGCTGCCCTGGGTGACCCTCCTTATTTCACGGTGTTACGGTGCTAGCACCTGCTATTGCTAATGTTGAGAAATACAAGAGAAATGAAAGAGACAGAACCAAATCAGCTCAAGGCCCCTCATTTATGAAATTTATAGACTCTTCAAAAATTAAAACACATCAAAACCAGTCTCAATATAAAATAGACATCCCAAATATTTCTAATAGTGTACAGGACACTGAACCTGCAATTTGAACTTTCCAGTGGAATAAATACCAAAGTCTGATGGATTTTTGACTGAGTTTTACTTAATTTTCATAGAACAAAATTTCTAATCTTATATAAGATCTTTGATGCATTTTAAGATAAAGGTTATACGTCTTGAGACTGAAGAAAAATTACGTATATTTTCCTCAAACATCAATTTAAAAATTAAAATTTTCTAGACTAGTTCTATTCCAAGCCAGATAATCCTAACTGCCTAGATCCCTTTATTAATCTAGTTCTTCAGGCAGGAATATCTTGGTCAAGGTTCTGCTCAGATTGTTTTCCCTGGGTCTTGACTTTCTATTTCTTTTCTTATAAAATGTAGAGGAAAAATGAGAAGTAAAGCACAGTATTTGTACATTTTAGGCCCTGTATTTAGTATACATAGTGTATATTCTATAATTTAAATATATTATGTTTTATGTACCTCAATTTTAAAGTATAATGATGAATCTGTTTCTTTCAAGCAATGGGTTAAATCTGTGTCTGTGTGTGTGTGTGTGTGGGTGGGTGGGTGGGTGTATTATGGGAGTCCGGTGAAGGGCTTCATACATGCGGATGAAAACTCCTCCCATGAAGTTACAACCCAGCCCAAAGTACATATATAATCTTGTACATAGTGAAACATTTATTTACTTGATGTATTTTAATATAGTTGTTAATAATTAAACGAGCAGGTTTTATTTCATTTCTTTCTACAGTTGCATCTTGATGTGAATAGCCCAGAACATATTCAATAATGCTAGTTTGAATGTTTTAACAATTCCATTGTGTTGACATTTGTCATTATTATTCTATTTAAACAATCAAAGGTAATATCTGAATTTTTAAGTTTATCATATTCTGCATATTTATAATTTATTATATGTAGATTTTATCCATTTGAAGTAAGCCAGGTTTGCCCCTGAGATTGCGTGTGTTCACTAGGTAGGAGATGTGGCGCTTTTATAAATACCTGGTGAGCTGACAATCAATAGCAGATTCCAAGCACTAAAATGCATCAGAGATGATTGTGGTGCTAAATTGTCTGGTTATGGGTATTGATCAAGTTAATAACATAACTGCAGAATCCTGACTTCCTTCCCTAATATAAACACTCAATTCCAAGCATTTTAGTTAAATTGCTCCTTCAAGAAATGTATAAAGGTTTAGGATGAGTACTTCCTCTTCAAAAGTATCTCCTGCACCTATTTATCTCTCTTTGTCCATCCTGGGGCTTCCTGTCGGGGCCTACGTCTCACCCTTGCTCCATTACTCAGGTACTGTTTCCCAGTTTACTCTGTTTTCCCCCTTTGGATTTACTTATTTCCTCCCTCACTTGTATTATTGGTTTTTCTCGTCTTTTTCTTATTGTTTTCCTTCTATTTCATGATCTTCTCATTCTCAGATAAATGTAGTTTATTGGGAAATGAGACTTCTACACAGAACAAGTATGGAAGCATGTTTGACAATTTGGTTACCACTGAAAGATGCCATGTTAGAGCCAGAGTTGGTGCTTCCTTAAAATGCAGGTCTGTCCTCTCCGTTTGCTGTGTTGTCCAGCTGTAACAAGGAAAATGAAAAAAATTACCAAACATTTACTTGAAATAGAACATAGTATCCTAGTGTCTTGGTTTGGGGATTTTGCAAGGGGAGCAATATAACACTGGACGCATATATTATAAGATTATTTGTAATAGTCACCCAAAGAATCATAGACAAGATTGAGTGCAGGAAATCTGTCCACACACTAAGGAGCAGATTATCCAGCTGAGGGCCTGGATACCATGCTAATGTCCTTCCTGAGTCCAGCTGAAGACCTAGAGTTCATGACAATGCCTCCTGCAAATCCAACTGGAGGCTTCGATCCCATGACAGTGTCTCCTGTAGGCCTGCTTCACGGTTCTGCACTGGGAAGGCCCAAAGTTTCAGTCTGTGAAATCTGGCAAGTCTGTAGCAGTGGGATGAAGGATCTGCACTAGCAGGCTGAGGGATCTACACTGGAGCCAGGAAGCACCTCTCAAAATAAGAACCAGAGCTTCCCCAAAACGCACCACAGCCATCCTCAGCAACTGTGAGGTCCTGAGCCCCTCTGATGATTAGGACAGCTGAGTTTCCATCAAGAAAAACAATGTGACAAGCTTCTCCAAGAGACTCAGCCGTGCACCACCTTCCCCTCCAGAGGCAGGAAGCGATGCTGAGAGTGAGGATCAGAGCTCCACTAAAGTGACCCGAAGCCGGTTCTCAGAGAAAATAATGTCCTTAGCTCTTTGGAGGATGAAAACAGCCAAATTCATTAGGAAAGCCAATATGACAAGCTCATCCAAGAGAACCAACAGCCCCTTACAGTTTCTCTCTGCTTCCTACAGGCTCCCAACAGCTTCTACCAGCTGCCCATAGCCGAACTTCTTCTCCCGGTCTGCCTGTTATGCTGCTGGGAGCAATCCTGAAGTGGGCCTCCCACATCCAGCACCACTCTTACTGAGTTCAGCTGGGTGTCAGAAGTTGACCACCAGTCGTCAATCTGCCACATCTAGTAAGTCAAAACTTCTTCAGAATTTATAATACAGTGATCTTCTTGCGGTCTTATACCCTAAATCTTACTTTGGGTTTACAGTTTCCAACTTTTTCTATTATTCTTTGTATCATTGCCATAGTTAATTTTACATATCAATTTGTTTACCTATAGTAGGTAAATGTTCAAATGAAAACTAACTTAGGAATACTTGGGAAATTATTTTTAATATGTACCTATTGACTTTCAATTAAAGCAAAGTATTGAGAGGGTAGCTCTGCTTGCTTCCATCATTTGAAAAGCCTTAACAACAATGCTGAAGAATTCTCCAGAGTGCAGCATCCTCTCCTGCCTAAGAGTTCATGTTTTCCAACCTCCTGGTCTATCTTATAGATTTTGAACGAGCTACCCTCTGCCCGGAAATGCACAATACACACAAACAGGCCAACACAAAAACACGTATTGATTATGTTTCTCTGGAGCACTCAGCCTTATTCATCAATCTATCACTGCAAAGAGAATGGGCATACATCTGCGAGTGTGCATACATACACACACTTCAGTGAGTAAACAAATGTTAAGACTCATGTGACATAGAGATACCTAAACTACACATATGTGTTAAAATCAGAAAAATATTATTGTCTCTTTACAGAATATATTCAAAGTATTTGAAGCAGTATCTGCCATAATTATAGCTCTCATAAATGCTAATTTTCATCATTATTAAAATATTAATCGTGGCAGAGGAAGCTCAGTGGCACAAGGCCTGGCTAGCAAGCACTAGGCCATGAGTTTGACTCCTGGTACCAAAAAATATATATATTAATTGTATAGTTAGTACAAACCATGAAATAAAACAATGCTGTTTCCAGTGGAATGTGAATATAAATCATCAAGTTCTAAGACAGGCTGAGAGTTTTGATCAGTTTCTCAGTTCCTCTTTTCCACAAACACTTTAGAATAGGGATAGTTAGTTGACGGGGATTTTTCCCCCTGATATCAAATACAAAAGAACAGAGAAGCTAAACTATAGATTTGACATATTTTCTTCAGGTTGTATTAGAAAGTTGGTGAATATTAGCTTGAGGAAATACAGGTACAATCAACAGAAATGCTCTTTGGCTTTTTCTTGATTTTAAAAACTTCAATTTGGGCTAGGGATATAGCTCAGTGGAATAAGCGCTTGCCTAGCAAGCGCAGGGTCCTGAGTTCGATCCCCAGTACCGCAAAAAAAAAAAAAAAAAAAAAAAATTAAAAACTTCAATTTAAATTGACCTCTTTGTGTCAGCATCACTTGCTGGAATCCCTGATGTTTCATTTCCACATGTCTGGGATTATAGCATGTGATGTTTCATCCACTTACGAATGTTATGTGAAGACAAGGGAAGAGTATGCTTTGATTGGTTCATAAAGTTATTCCTTCAAAAAATTAATGGCTTGTATTACAATAAAATATGGCATAGTTATCACAAATTTAAGAAATCATACAAAGTATTTCCTTTCAGAATAACATAGTAAATTATGGGATCTCATAGTGAGATAGATTTCTAACTCTTGAGGGTAAATTTTTTTCCAACTGATATATTAAAATAAGCTGAGGGCTTAGATTCCTTTGTCTTGTGCACATAAAATGATCTTTGCACCAAAGTAGAAAGCAATATATTAAAGCTTATCTAAACAAACCTTGCAGCTTAACAAGATATTATACTTTCTTGAGAGAGAAGCATGTGGAGTGTAAAACTGGATTTCCTTGACTTCAGTTTTTCCTTTTCTATCTTGATGTTATCTTTTTGTGTGGATTCTGTTATAATTCATACATAAATGCATGAGGCTCCCTAAATCCTTATTGATAGCTCCGTTACATGCAACACAGATTTTCACTGCATTAAGAAATCAGGAATACAAAATCATATCTTTCTCTACTTAAAATTTTGCTCATGGTAGGCCACCAATGCTTGGGCAAAAACTGGAATTTCTTCAGATATCTAACTACAAAAGTGAACTCTTTTGTCACTTGCTCCTCAAATTGGCAGTGTCTTGTGTCCAAGGCTATTACTTTACCCCTTTGATTCCAGAAAGAATTACAAGTTCTTGACTTGTAATTACAAGGAATTCCAAGTTCTCTAAATCTTTTTGAATTTGTTTTCCTTATTCTTCACCAGAAGATAAAACAGATACTTAAAATTGAACATACGTTGGCTCCAATTCCAGTTCTTATATTTATTAGACATAGTAGGTACCATGGAAGTTGCTTCTTTTTTATCTATAAAATGATGATATCAATAATATGATAAGATAATAACCCAGAATTATTGATGAACTATTTCACTGTTATAATTCTATTTATGTTTTGCTAATTGTGTTAACCTTTTGTCTGCCATCTACAAAATATTTTCAGTTTTACAAATTTGGTTAGTCTTCCAAAAAAGAGGAGAGCACAATGATGAACAGGATTGCATCTTAAAATTATTTTCCCATTTCTACCAGTCTAAAAGAGTCATGCTCATGAAGAATATATTTTTAAATACAGTGTGACATAAGCAATCTCATATCTGTATTCCACTCTTCAGAGGAATGTTGGGACAGTGTTGTACATCTCTGTGAGCCCCTATTCCTGAATCTGAGGATGTTGGTGCTAAATTCATATAATCTAATCCTGAACACCTTCCCTTTCTTGATTAAGACTATGCCTTCATAAGCAGCTACATCTTTTATAAAATAGAATGTTCTACTAAAAAACGCCTGTCCTCCAGCCAAGGAAATTTGACTTTCTGTAGCAATAGCATTAGGCAATTTATTTCTTCTGCCTAAGCTTCAGATTCTACTACAACAGGATGGAGATCAAAATATTCCTGGTGAGATAGATAAGATTTTGTGAAGATTAAAAAAAAAAGATTTTGTGAAGATAAAGTGAAAATACTTAACTGACTAGTAAAAGTAAAGATTTAGGAAAGGGTAGTTACTATCATTATACAAGTTCTTTTTATTGTAAAATGGAATGATTAAATTTATAGAACCCCAGTGAAAAAACCTCTTTAAAAACTTTCGCCTGACTGTGGTACTTTTGCCATGTTGCAGCTAAGCAATTAGCTTCTTCCACAGTTACCCCATTTATAACCAGTGTATTTGTTTATGATTTCTCGTTGTTTCCAACAGCTGGTGTGTCTGACTGGTTTATTTGTTAACGTGCAGTTAAGATCATCCTCAAATAAATATTATTCAGATCACATGAAGAAAATAATCTCTGATTTTTGTCATGGGTCAAACTAAACTCCTTAGTAGAACAGACCAAACAACTCTTCAAACTCTAAATCCCTGAATACATAACATGAAGGTATGTACTCTTTTGGTAAGTTTTCATCTGATTACTTACACAGGGAATTGTGTTGTTTATTCTATTGATAAGAAAAAAAGAAGTCATCCATTCATGACTTTTCCAGTACCATCGACAAATGAGTTAATTACCCTTCCTCAAATCATCTGTGTTAGGAGAGCTAGGACTACAGATTCTCTGCCATGTAGCAAAATCTGCACTATTTGAAACGAAAAAGAATATATACCTCCAGTTAGTTAAACATGTTGAACATTTTAATTAGAAAAAATGGATAATTTTGTACTTTACATCATTTTGTTTAAACTTGGAAACACATTTCCTATGCTAAAATATTCTAAGGTTATGATAATCTAGGTTATAATTATAAATGCTGTAGAATATTTCACTTGTTTTATAAACATTTAAGAAAGAGATTCCTTCCAGTACTATCTTATTTTGATACTATAGTAATTAGCATCTTTGTGTGTACAATTTGTACTGTCTTACAATTTATAAGGACAAAATTTCTTGGCTGTAATTATTAAAGTGGTATTTTTCACTAATATTATGAAAAATTATTTTTCCAAGGTTGATGTAAGTTTCAAATGTTTATTGTTTCACAAATACTTTAAAAATATTATAGATCCATGAACTCAGCAATAGCATTTTATTATATTTAACCCAAGAAACAGTCTCCAATTCCCCAAATGGTGTTGTAAACATCATGTTTAACGAATAGAATATTATTATAATGACTATATTGGTGACAATCATGCATAAGCTAGAAGGAAATATGCATTTATAAGAAAAATAAGCCCCAAATCAAACAAAATATTTTTAAAAATTAAAGTATTTTCCCAACTAAAAAGAAAACAAGGAGGAAGTCTTTACATCTAAGTTACGTGGAAGTCAACACTGAGAGTGTACACATGAAATGCTTCACATCTGGGTTGTCGATGTGGCCATCCTAACAGGTCAGTTTAGGGCGCAGACAGTGCTTTTACTGCTTTTCTACCCAAACCACGGCCCTACTGGACCACAGACCCTTCTTCTCCCTGGTTCTTAACACCTAAGGCACAGAAGGACTTATGTTCAGTAGAGAAAACTATCTCTACATGCATTATACAGTGTACCTCACCCTCTCTTCCTATACTCTTAATGCTTTTCCACATAAATCACAACCCTACTGGTCTCATAGCTCAATGTGATACTCTGCTCTGTTGAGTGGAATGGCTTTTCCCACAGAATACTTACGTCTAGGTCATTAACCCTATCTTACCCCTTCTGGGACAGATCGTATCCAAAGGATGACAGTATTGTATGCAGCTTGCTGGAGTACATTTCCATGAAATTATCCTCCCTTTTCCACAAGATATTCTTTCTCATTTATTAATGAGGAGCATGGGAAGGCAAGCAGTTCTCACTGATTTCTGTAGCTGTATCCACAGTTATATGACAGCAGACCCTTTACCAAAGTTTCTGTCTTTTCATACATTTTTACAATCTCCTGTATTAAAGATAGAACTACTGTTTCTAGCAACTTCCTTCAAAATTGGAACATTATACATATTATTGGCATTTGCTATAATAGCACAAGTCAAGCCATCATAGATTGTCAACATAAGATGTTAAAATCATACTTAAGTAAATTTTAAAAAGGAGGAAAGCCTCCTGTCTAGATCACTACATGGCATTCTTCAACATGCTCTTTTCACTCTGAACTTTTAAAATCTTTCCTCTGAGGCTGCTTCTGCTTACCAATGCCATGTCCCCCTTTCATCTCTGCACCGCAGCACATGGTGCTTGTTAAACAGGATATATCTACTGAGTAGGAAACATCTGCCACTCAGGAAAGTGCTGGAGGAGAGGTTCTGCTTGTGTGCTTACAGATAATGGAATCATATGGGTTTCCTCCAGGTGATTGCAGTCATGGATTGTCAAATCATGCAAAGCAGGTGACACCCCAGATGAAATACCTGACGATACTCCCATATCAGTGAAGGTGCTGGTGACCCTTTCAGCCAATCCCCCTCACATGGGGCCCATTGGAAATGGTGGAACAAACGGCTCCTGGCATGCTACATCAGTTTTTGACACCAGTCTCTCTCAAGAGCATATTCTTGGCTTGTCTGAGTGTGGTACCATGCCAGGCTCTCAGGATAAGTCTTTCCTTAAGGGTATTCCTCCTGCTTTTGAGGGTTCCTATCGCATTTGCTAACACAGTCTACTGGGCTCTTGTGCTTAACCCTCCTCTTTTCATGACTTCAACCTGGTGGCATTTAGACGCCCCCTCACTTTTGATGATTCACCTTGGACAGGAGGAGTACCTATCCCACCAAACGGTCCCCCAGAGTAACACCAGTTACCTGGAAGTGAAATGCTCTCCCTCCTGACTGAAAGCCCAACATTGTTCTGTGTAACATAATCACACTTCTTATGTCACAGTCAACTCATAGGCATATCTGTATCATCAACCTAAGAAAGATTTGCAGCCAGCCTGTCTCACGCTTATAATGACAATCACTGCAGGTGCCAGTGCAATGGCCAATTCAGCTAAACTTCCTCCTCCTTCCTCAGTCTGCCAACCAAGGAAGGATTGCTCATACAAACAGTATTTAGTGCAACAGTCTCCGTGCCATATGAAATGACCACGTGTCAGCCTCCTTTCTAACACCATCTTACTGGCTTGGGGGCCACATGGATCAATCCACAGTGGAAACTAGACACTTGCTTTCGGTGCTTGCTCCAGTGAGATTATAAACTGGAGGAAGCATAGATGCTCTAGGCCTATTTTTCTTAATGAACAGTGATGACCATATAAGCTCCCCACATGCACAATGGTGGTGGACTGGACTTCCCTTCCTTCCTCACCTTCTACCGCACAGAAAGTATTCAAATTATACTGGCCATTATTCCCTTCATCTTAGTCAAAATGTGATGGGCTTTGCAACTGTTTGTATACCTCATCCTTATTATTTTCTATGGGCCAATGCTCCTCCATCCCTAACTATGTCTCCTTGGTATAGTATTACTATCAGTATTCCTCATTGGTATAGCAAGCTTATTTCTTATAATATGTGCCTCGGCATAATGCTACTTTTGTTATAGGTTTAAAATGGTGGGCAGGGGTGTGACTGCCGGTAGATCTGAATAGAACTTGGTGTGAGGAACATAATATTCCAGTACCATTTAAATCTGTACAAAAGATTAAACCAAAATGTTTCAATAGCCTTCACAGTATCAGCTGTATTTATTCTAGGATCCATTACCATGGCTAGCGTTTCCCTTGTTTTTTTTTTTTTATTTTTTTTTTATTTTATTTATTTTTTTATTTTTTGCGGTACTGGGGATCGAACTCAGGACCCTGCGCTTGCTAGGCAAGCGCTTATTCCACTGAGCTATATCCCCAGCCCTAGCGTTTCCCTTGTTGACAGCATGAACACCACCATAACAGTAGACCCCATACTCATCAACATTACTGTTGAGTTACAACAGATAGGTATTGACAGAGGTATTAAGACTAGATTGTAGGCTCCTGAACTGCAGTAGAACAGTTAGGGGAGCAGCAGGCCTCTGTAGCTACCCATTTGCAGTTGAAATGTGACTGTGATTGACAGTATGTTAGGCACTGTGTAACCGCCCTTCCATTTAACTACAGCAAAAGAATTTAGGAGAGAGTAAAATCTCACCTACAGTGTATTTTTAACATGTCATTAGAGCAACACACTGATTCCCTACAGCCACCTAGCACATCCAATAAATTCCATGCACCAAAATTTCACTCAAAGTGCATATGAACAGCTAGAGAAGGGTTCCACTGGCTGAACCTTTCATAATGGTTTTAAGGAATGAATGTTCACTACTGGTGATATTTATTATAGGAGGATTGTAGTTATGTATTTGCTTAGCTGGTGTGACTAGTCAGTGTCATTTGTTCCGCAGGATGCAATCTAAAGAACAAACCTTAGTTATGATAGGACTTCTGACAGAAACTCAGCTCAGTATTTTCCAGGCCACTGTTAATAATAATAATAATAATAATAATAATAATAATAATAGTAATAAAGGAGGGAAATGTGGGAGTGCACACTGAAAATGTACACATGAAACACTTGACCTCTAGGCTGTAGATGTAGCCATCTAATGTAGTCAGCTAAGGACTCTGCCTACCGAGGGTGGTGTGACTTACAGCTGCCCCTTGCCACACGTGTCCTATGCTGTTCCCAAGCCTGTCTCCTCTAGTCTATTAGCCCAGTTCCTGGTGCTCTCAGCTTAAATGTAGTGTGCACCTCTCTCAAACTATCCTTCTGACTTTTCCAAGAATGCTTTTATTCTCTTTATGTATTAAGACAGAGCATCCCTTTAATAAACAGAGTGGTCACCAGCCCTCTCCAAGTGCCACGAGTCTTCTTTTATCTTGTGACACAAGACATCAGAGTTCAGTCCCAATGTTAATAATCGGGGAACTACACTGTTACAAGATATTGACTTTAATTTTAATTGAATTAAATTTAATTGAATTTTCATAATACACTAATCTAAGTCTAAGGTAATGCTTTTGTTACTCTTGCCTTGGTAACTAAAGTCCATTTTCTATTTAGTTTTTTAAAATGTCAAGTAAACAACTTGTTCATGTGATTTAAAACACGTTTTTCCCAAGGTTCTCACTAAAGTGTTTATGTACATTACTTCCTCTGTAAAATATTTGTGTGCTCTGGAGGAACAAGAAAGAATAACTATGTTCTAGCAATATGTTTTTAATTAAAGTACTAATTTATGTATTCACTAACTACCAATTTCTAGTGTGCCTATTTCAAACATTACATTTACCTATAAGCATAAAAAATAGCTATTAATATTTGACAATGAAATACTAATTATATCAATACAGATCATATTATAAAGGGAGCTATCTATATAATTAAACCGACCTTCACTAAAAAGTACATTAATGTGAATCAGAAACTTGTCATACTGTAACTTTGAGTTTTTGGAAAGGAAAAATGTATGGACATTCTAGAAGAGCAGAAGTTGTGTTATGAATGCTTATGTGTGGACAATTGTTTTGTTTAAAAATGAGTCTGTTCGGGCATAGTTTCAAATGTTTATTCACCCACATGGAAGAATGAGCTCAAACATGAGAGAACGACAGTGACAGTGGGAAAAAATGTGTATTGTGTGTATTCTGTAACAAATGTTACTGTAAATATTATACATGTGTTATTGCATCCCGTGACACCTCTCTAAGCATATTTTCAAACTAATTTTACACATAAAAAATGAAACACAGACAGATAAATTTATTTTGTTCAAGATTGTGTAGTTGATAAATGGCAGATCTATGGTTTGAACAGGCTTTCTTGATATAAGAGTCTGCAGTTTAAAGGTAAGGAAAAGGACAGATCATTTTCCTCAGATATCCAGATGCTGGAGGTGCTGACTTACTTATAGATGGTAAGAGGAAGTATATTATTCTGAAAGAAATATGCATTGAAGGCAGTAGAAGCATGGACTTCTTTATATTCTGTATAAATTAATGTTAAAAACTGGTAACATAACTAAATTTAACATCTCCTCAAATATAGGTGCATATATCTAAATTAGTAAATTGCTAATTTCTCCAGAGCATATATTGAGATGTTTGGAATTTTTATTGTGCCCATTTTTTGCCATTATTTTATGTAAATTAAATTTAAATAAAAATATGTGGGCCACAATACTCTAGGCATGGCCAAATTATAATTAAACACATTTATTCTTCTTTACGTGTTCCCTGAGGAGCTAACTTCTTCAGGGAAATAGCCTAATTATTTAGGCCAAAACTTTCTCCTTACAAGTAAGGAAAGTAACCCAGTTTCATGAAGAATGGCAAATCTGTTCCTCTCAAAAGGACTGAATCAATGCCACAAAAATGAAAATCTCAATAAAATAAGGAAAAACTAAGCTGGTCCTCTATTATATTTGCACAGGTGGAGTGATCCCTTCATTCATTCATCCCTAAAGTTACTACAGGAAAATTAGCAATGACCCATGCTAAGTAGTGAGGTCTAAATTCACAGAACTTGAATTGGTTTAGGAAGTAACTAAATATCTCAGGTTTAGATTTCAACTTTTTAATTTACCCACAAATCTTTACTTATTTTGCAATATATAAGGAGTGTGATTATTTGGGAAATATTGCATGAAGGTTGGGTTATATAAACAATTGCAGATTTTTGAAATAACGCATTTAAATTTTCTTTTAATATAAAGTTGAAATATACAATCATAAATTTTCCAGTAGGAAATACGTGATGATTAATGTCAGTACACAAATAAAAACAAACCTATTTAGAAACCTGACATCTTCAGTTGCAGGTCTAAAACAAGAACCTTAATTTAAATTTTAGAAGTGGTGATAGGAAATTGATATAATGTGCTACATTCATAATTGCATGCTAAAAAGCCTGGTTATTTCATCAAGTATTTGCTAGCCACATGTAAATTTTTATATATAAAAAAGCTCAGCAACTTGGAGAATGTTTTACTCAGTATGGTTGTAAAGGCCTAAAAGTGTGAAAGATTATATACCACAGGGAAAACTAGAGTGCTCCATATTATACAATGCTGTATAAAAGATTTTAGTAGAGTAATAAAGCTATAGTTTTACAAACCAACACTAATGGCTGTGGTGGAAAGAATGTCTACATGACTCAGAAGTACCGTAACTTTTACTTTACATTAAGTTAATGAATATCAATGAGGAAGTGCTATATTTTACCTTTCTAGAACGTATGATGTTTGTGACTCTGAGTTAAATCTTACATTTATATTTAATCTGTTTGAAAGGTCTTTAGCAAAGCATGGTGAAGGAAAAATGTAAATGTTGCATTCACAATATTTTCACCCTATAATTTTCTGTTTTACAGAATATTAGGAAAGCTATGCAAATATTTTAATTTGTGCCTTTTCATCATCTCATTTGGGCAAGTATGTGACATCATCTAATAATCTTGGTAGTTGTGTCTCTGAGTAGAATGTATTAGACACATCTTCCTAATAGTTACTTTAAACTCTCTTAAAAATGACAGGTGTTTTTAATTTAATAACAGCAGTGAAATTTTACTCCACTATTCCTAGCATTTGTATTCATCAGATAAACTAACTGAATAGAAAATTAATGAATTATTCGATTCTCGGTACCAAAACAAAAAAAAAAGAAAATTAAGGAATTAAATTTTACAATTAAACTTTCAATGATCACTTTTTTTGTGATTAGTATGCCATTAACTCTTCTCCTTTTGATGTGCATGTGAAACTACTTTTCTATGACAAGATTAATTTAGTTATTTTGGAGTTGAATGTTATGTTTGTTTTTCAACTGATGAGAAGCAGTCTCTGGGATATGGAACAGAAAACTTCAATTAATTAACCTCAAGATTGATCATAGAACAGTTGCAGAATTTTGTAAATTGTGTAAATTTTGTAAATGAGACATGTTTAATATTTAGGCACTATTCTTCCATTCACTTCTTGATTAGAGAAGTTCCAAGGAAAATCTGAATCTGCAGTCTTCATTCTATTTAACCCCAATCCTAACCTGAGCCCTAGGTTTAGCCAGAACAATAGCTCTAATCCAAACCTTAACCATAACCCTAACACTGACACTAAACGCAACCTTAATTTAAAAGAGCAGATTAAATCTGTGACATCATTTTGACTTGTAACTTGGAGTTCACGCTAGTGAGACACACACAGTCTACTGCCTCGTCCTTTAGAACATAGCTGAAGAGCAGTTCTTAGGCCAAACCTTTATTCACTATAAAGTTCCAAAATACATGCACTCTAAAACTCAGTATTGCAAATAGGCGGAATTCCGGAGAGCACAGCCAGAATCTACTCCCTTTATCTACTCTACACTCAAACCCTGAGAGCTGTCACTGGCTGCAACTACAAACTGCACTTTATTCACTGTTCTTTTATTCACTTCTGCGGGTTGAGGAATGCCAAGGAAAACTCAAGTCTGCAACCTTGATTTAAAATAGCAGAACATACCTGCACTATCAACTTAGTGTTCTAACCTAGAGTTTATGCTAGTGAGACATTTAGAACTTTGCCACTTTGCTTTTCAACAGTGCTGCAAAGCATGGTTTTAGGCCATCTGCTATTCACTATAGAGGCCTAACACATGTGCATTCTGAAAAACAGTATTGCAGATAAGCAGACGTTCCAGAAAGCACAGCCAGACTCTACTTTTTGTACCTATTCTATATCCAAACACTGAGAACTCCAGATGTTTGCCGTTACAAACTGAACTTTATGCACTATTGTTCCGTTCACTTCTCTGGGTGGAAGCGCTCAAAGGAGAATGTGCATCTGCAATCTTCATTTAAAACAGCAGAACAAATCTACGGTATCTGTCAGTGTTCTAACCTAGAGTCCATGCTAGTGAGACATTCAGAACTCTTGGGCCATCTGCTTTTCAACAGAGCCAAAGAGCGTGTTAGGGACAAAATTGCTATTTACTATTGAGGCATCATATTTATACAGTCTGAATATTAGTATTTCAGATAGCCAGACATTTCAGAGAGCACAGATATACTATATTCATTGTATCTAACCCATACCTGTGATGGTTAGGTGATTGTATGAAATTGAGCAAAAACGGTTTAACAAACTTGAGTCAGCTTTGTCACATGAATGGTACAAAGAGGAGTTAAGAAGGAAGGCTCTGCGTTGTCTCTTTAGAGGAGCCCTGGTCTTCATCTTCACCTTGGATATTGTCTCTTTGTTACAGTTGAGCGGACCAAAAATCGTCCAAGTTCTCATATACAACAAGGAAAGAATCGTCAAGCATACACCTCATATAATGTATTAAATAGCTACATTTATTGAAGATTGCCAGGTGGTAGCAGGAACAAGAAAATGGATGAACTGAAAAAGGTGAAGGGAAAAGGAGACTCAAGAACAAAGAGAAAAAATGCCTCATTAGCTGAGATTTCCAGTATTGATAGGGGCAGATACTCCTAAGGAGCCCCCCACTGTCTCTAACACTGATGGCTACAGTCTACATGACCTCCTAAGCTTAAATCTAGATAACCGTGAGGGTCGTGTAGTGTTATTGGTTGAAAGGACAGAAATAAAGTGCCTCCACAACTTCCCTGTTTTCAGGTTATGGGAACATGGGTAATGTTAGGGTGGCGTGGCATTTACGGGTGAGTAAAGGAAAGCTAGTGACTCCGCTCAGCTCCTTTGTTTCTAACTAGCATTCACCCTTGAAATCCTTAGTCTCCTAAAATCTTTGAGGGGAGTTGAAGGAGGAAATATGCAGAGACCAATGTACTCTCACCATGACTGATCTTGAAGTTCATGAGAGATATGCCCTTCCTCCAAAGATTATCTAAATAAGCCATGGATTTGGAAACAGGTTCTGATCTCAAACAAACAATAAGAAACATTTGAATTAGAGATTAAGTATGGAAGATCTAAATACTAAGGGTGTGAGAAACATAAATAAAGCCCATGTCTGGTGTAGTAACCAAGATCCCTGATTCTAAATATTTGTTCAGAACACCCGTGATTCTAGTAGTTTTTTGTGGATCTTGGAAGCACAGGGATTTTTTTTGCCATATTTCTTACTACTTTAGATACATTGAAAAAAGAAGTACATTCATCTTTTATAGACAAACATAGCCCTTTTATTTTAGCTACTATGCAATCTAGGCCCCTCCATTGTTTTAGGACCACTGCTGCATGGAAGTCTATCTGATCTTGAAGGAAGTGGTTGGTGTTCTTTTGCCTAAAATCAAACTTGAAGTTGTCCATTGATTCACAGATGTATAAAGTCCATGTCCTTCTTTATGTTCTGGTTTGCAGGTGATTTTAGTTCTAATCTAGAGAGGTGAAGCCAACTATTTGCAATATCTTAATGATAAAAGAAGTGCTTAACTGGATGGTAAGATATTGTACTAGGTAATATTTTCCTGATTCCTTTGCCACTGGCTGTGTCTGAGGGTCCCCAAGCCTGAAATAAGAAATTAATGAAAATATTTAAAATAAGTATGCAGGTTCACTGACTTCTGTCATGGAAAATGAATTTTCAGGACATATTAGTAAAAGAAACATGAGAAAGATTTATTAGAGGAAACAGTCTTCTGCAGGATCAGCTACTGGGTGATGAGGACTTCTCAGGTACAGATCAGGCCTCTGGTAGGGGCCCACGGGTCTTAAATATAAGGTACTTCTGACCATTTGTTTTATTCTTTACAGCACATAATAGAATCCCATTAAACTCGAATAAAGATGTTGGGGAGTATCTTGACCAGGCTGATAGTGTTGAACTCCTAGAGTATAATGAGATTATTTTGTCTGAGGAAGAGATTTCCCAACCACAAGGTCAGAAGTACTGCATTAGAAATATGTTTTTGTACTTTTATGTTTCTAAAATAAAAAAAATAAAAAAAAAATAAAAGAAATCTCATCTTATGAAAATCTGTACAAACAGGGCAGATTTACTGGGTTTATAGAATAAAACTGTAATGTGCAACAATTTTTGATTGTCCAATAGGTTTAGCAACACTGCCTGCATTTGAAAGAGTCATTTTGTTGAGAAATATGTCCTCTTCTAATGCAGATCTTACCAGAAAATGACTCTGAGATTTCCACTGGTCAATATTTAGCCATATCCTGTGATCTCTGTTACAGACTTATTTGTGTCCCGCTAAAATTTCTACGTTGTAGTTATAACCCCTAATGAGACTATAATTGTATGTAAGACCATTAAATAGGTAAAATTAAAGGACTTTCTGGGTGGGACCCTAATCTATTGCTGTCAACAGAAAGGGTTCTATGCAGTTTGTGAACTCTCTATACACATAGAAAGAAGTTGCAGATTTACTGACTCCTGTCATAGAAAAGGACTTTTCAGGATACATCCATAAGAGAAATAAAGGGATTTATTAGATAGTAATTAAAAACACACACTCAAAGAAATAGAGTACAGGCCTTAAGAGTGAGACACTACAGTTTGGGGATGAAGCTATCTTTGTGTTTTGGGCAGTGGAAATCTATGGAATTTGCCTATTTATAGATTTGGTGATAAATCAAGAGGAAAGAAGTGTCGACCTAAAGAAAGAAAATTCATTTATTTTGGGATACCTTATTTTCCAGGTGAATTGAAGAGGTCTATTCCAGGTGAAAAAGGACCATTTTCAAGCAAAGATAGATGGGGTGAAGCCACTTTCAAGTAAATGGAGATGTCTCAATATTTGCATCTTGAGAGAAAAACAAAGATCAACCGGGCTCATGTCATGAAGCTGTGGGTTTTTTGTTTTTATATCCAATTTTAAAATTCCAATTTTCATTGTTACCATTTTATCTATCTTTTGTTTATCCTTTGTTTGTGATACCTAGTTGTTTAAAAAGGAGAAGATTCTTTGCCTCTTTGAAGTATCAATCAGTTACTCCATTCATATTCTGATAAAAGATTTTCCTTGCTAGTTTGGTTCTTTAACTTATGACTCAAAAATAGTACAAATAGTTTGAAACAGTGTTTTTGAAACAAGTGTATCAAAAACCGGGTTGAATAACACTAAGTTATTGCAGGTTGATCAGGCCTGCAATCTCCCAAGAGAGTGGACGGCATGGGGCTTAAATAAATGCAGAGACAATGAAAATGATTTTAGGGCACCAGGAGGGACTAACTCTTTTCCAGCTTCAATATTCTCTGAGTTAGCCAAAGACTTCTCTGGGTGGCCCTTATTTATTTGGTTTTCAAGCAAGGGAAGAGGAGACTTAAGAAAACATGGGAAACTTGAAGGACCTTAGGAGAATTTTCCCAAGTAGTAAATTATGTCAATCAGGAGAACTACTGTATGTAGAGATTGCAGCTGTAGTCCCCTGTGGCTAATTAGGGTTGGAGCCAAACTCCCTCAGCTACAGTCTTATCAGAAAAGCGCCTGAGCTTCCGACAACCCACAGGTAAATGAGGAAAGCCAATTGGTTAATATTAAATCCTGCTCAGAGCCATTTTGTACTGGTCCCTAGCACAAGTGCATGGTATCACGGTATTAAATCAAGAATATACTTACTTTTAATAAAATAGAGACAAAATACAGACATGAAACATTCAGTAATGATATTGTTTCATGAAGTGTTTCATAAAACTACATATATTATGCAATATATATATATATATATATATATATATATATACATGAATGATCCTAGATCTCAAGTAAACCTTATTGTTTAAAAGAATTTGGGAAGATGAAGCTAGCCCATGGGTACATGCTTTGTATGGAGACTTTGGTTGTTATAAACTTCTTTTTATATATATTTTGAGTATAATTGGATAATGCTATTTAATTACCAGCAAAGTTGTTTGACCTCCTCTTAAAATTTTTTCATTTTTTGTACATCAAATTATACCTAACATATAGAATAAAACAAAACATTTCTAATAAGCCCTTCTCCATATGTGTACAATAAATAACCACACGCCCAAGTCCAAAGAAGCTCTGCTTTGTACTTCATCAGATTTTTTTCTTCATGTGATTTTGTTACTGTATTTTAGAGTGCTATAGACTCCTAGAAGTGGTTTCTAGGTTCTTTCTGTCCTGAGCAAAGAAATTGTCAAGCCAAGTATAAATAGAAGCAAGGTTTTTATACTTATTAAAGTAGGAAAAGAATCAGACTCTGCAGAGAAAGTTTTGAACCAAGTAAAAGTAAGTTTAAAAATCCACCTTACAGCATGAGAGTGTGGTATTCTGAAAGAACACAGCAGCAAATTGCTGGTGCCAGTCTTTTCCATTTTCCATTCCTCAGGCTGATGTTAGTTCCAGACGTCCTATGGAAAACCTGTTCAATTTCTCCAAAGAAGTCCACAGGCAGAGATTTTGGAAGTGATTGCATGCCTTCTGGGATTTTGTAATTACCAGGTTTTGCACTCAGCTTTCCCAGCTCTCTTGCCTCAGTTGCTATAAGTTGTAATTGTGTGGAATCAAAAAGAAAAATTTCTTTCCTTCTTGAATTTTATTCCCTTCAAAGATATATAGCTATTAGAATTTTCCCCGAAAACAAGAAATTATTCTACAAAACTGTATGAAAATAACAAAAAGACTCCTTCAGCAAGAAGGGCATATGTATCTTAAATTATTTTACAAATTTCTGTAGTTTGTTTCCTTCATTGAAATCTTGCTTCATATTTATTTACAAAAAGAGACCTCTTGACAAACACAAACACACGACAATGCTTCTGGACTGAAGTTCTTCCAAGAATCTTCACATTTACACAAAGTAGCTCCCAGAAGTTAAGTGAATGAATGTACTAATAAAAAAATAAAGAGTAACTCATGAAGAAAACATAATACACCTGATCCTCCAGAGACTTGCTCAGTCTAAATGGAGTTCACGATTAAAATATAATTTTTTTTTCCCCGGTACCGGGGATCGAACTCAGGACCTTGCGCTTGCCAGGCAAGTGCTTATGCCACTGAGCTATACCCCCAGCCCTAAAATATAATTATGTTGTACATATTAATTTGAGCTTTAAACCAAGAAATATATATGAAATAGTATGGTGCCCATAATCAATAATATTAGTTCTGCTGATTTAGACTTCTTGGAGATGGTTTTGTTGGGAAAGTTAAGACATAACTAGATTATGAAATATATTAGTTTATAATTCTTTATTTTTTCCATATCTTTGTCATATTTTACTGAGGGAATATTTTCTTTTGTAAAAGACATTTAGTTCATCAGTTTATGAATCAGCACTCAGCTAGAAAAAGGAAATGAGATGACTTGAATGATCAGCTACTTACAAAAATTAAAATAAAAATAAACAGTGAGCTAGGGTTTGGCTGAGAAAGGACTTCCTCAGATCACATAGAATGCAGCTCCTCTGTATTATGATCCTGTTTCAAAGATTTTAAAACTGTGGAAACTTGTTTTTCTTTAAAATCTAGATCTCCTTTAATCTGTGCATGCTGAGCAACTGCTTTTGAAAGCTTGAGTTCTAACTGGTTGTTTTAAGTGCACAGAGCTCGCCCTGATAGGTGGTCATTAAACAACTGAGCAAATCCTCCTGCTCCACTTACACATAAGAAGTTCCAGGTGGGGGAGGCACATAGCGACTCACTGAGAAACCCTCCAAAATCGAAGCCATGTTTCTTATATTTCTAGTAAACACTATCTTTTTGTCTCTGATTTTATTCTCCTTCAACCTAGTGAGGCAACATACTTGGTTTGTGTGGTATAGATATTTCAATTTAATCTACAGTTCTTAGGATTGGTCAACTGATTTGACGTGCTCAGGGGAAGTGGTAGACAAATCATAAGACATAGTTGAATCAGTTTGACAAGCGCTGTGTGGTCCAAGTCTACTTTTTTATCCCTTTCTGCATCCAGGTTTCGCCTTCTGCTAGGAGAATTGCTTGCTAAATATAGATGCCGTCTCTCCATCTTTAATCCCAGAATGAGAAGACAAATTTTCACTTAACCTAGTCCCACAGAGTTTAGCTGAAGAGTAACCATTTCCATCACTAAATATACAAATGTAGTAAAATCTGCTGTGTATTGAATACAGTTCTTCACAGAACTTGATGCTGTGGACTCTTCGTCTACACTTGTGTAGTTTCCAGTCAGTTATTTACTTTCCAAGCCTAATGAAATGAGATAGAAAATCCACTTTGAAAATGCACACAATACTTGACAACTTTTACCAATCCAATGTGTTATTGTCCCATGTAAGTTGCATTCTGGGTAGGCTCATCAAAAGTGTCTAGTAACTGCTCACCATATTTTGACCCTTGTCCTTTTCAGAACAGTCTGACACAGTAATCACAGAGACCGTATTAAATCGTAATAAGCAAAGTCATTCCCATTCTTTTCATAGAACTCCCCAGTGGTCTTCTATTTAATCAGGGTAAAAACACTAGTGTCTTTTTTCTAGCACAACAGAGCCTTCAGTTGCAGATACTATCTTTTATACCTTTGCCACACTGCTTGCTACCTCCTTAACTTATTTTATTCCAACTGTTGACTGTCTTTCACATGCTTCCTTGGACATTCAATCATGTGTTTGCCTTGAGGCTTTTAGAACATGCTGAAGATTTCCACAATAATATTTTGCTATATCATTAGGATATTTTCCTTCTTAGCTTGTTACTCAAATTCACTATCTTAATGTGATCTGGTTTAGATACTGTCTAAAATTATATATATATATGCATATATATATATGTACACACATTCAATTGATATACATAATTATCTTTCTTGCTTATTGTTTTATAGCACTACTTATCAATCACATAAACATTACATAATTCAAATAATTTATTTATTTTCCAAGCCTAATGAAATGAGATAGATAACGTTAAGTCACTAAAGGTATGTTTATTTATCATATTCCCACATGAGAGTTTTTCAGACTCAGGAATGGCTCTCAATAATTGCCCTTTTATTAAAATATATATCTAGTAAATGGTAGAGGCAGAGACTTTTAAGTCTGATAATTTATCTGATTACAAAGGATCTTTTTAGAGGACAAAGTAATTGGGATGTTTTCCCCTGACCCACCCAAGATGTGCTGAAGACTTACCTGGGAAAATTTATCTGCATATGAAGACAATGTAGAAGATTATCTTCCTTGACTGTGCATCTCCCCTTCTTCCAGTAAGGAATTATTACCACCTTCTCTTTCTAGAAACTTCAAATCGTTATTTCTTTATGAAGCTGAAATTGCTATTGCTATTTCAGTCATCTGACATTTTGATTCATCATACAATGTGTTTGACTCCCATGTTTCTGTATGTCAATACATTGGTTTTACTTTTTTATTAATATGTTTTTCTTTTCTGTTGATAACTGTGGGGGATGAATATAACACATTTAAATCTTTTTAACCCTTCTCCTCCTTGCCATGTCCATCTCAGCATTCCTTTCCCTGTTCAAAGATCTCCCTGTTTCTTATTACATACCTTTACATTTTGCTCTATAATTTATGTGCATGTTTTTTTCTCCTATGACATAAACCATGTAATATTTAAGCTTTTGTGTCTGATTTGTTTCACTTATTCTCATAGTCTCAAGAGGCACACATTTTCCTACAAATGTCTCAAATTTATGGCAAAGTATTAAACTATTATATGTAAAGATCACATTTTCGTTATCCACTCATTTGTTGATGAACATATAGGTCATGTCCAAGATTAACTATTGTGAGTTAAAATGATATAAGCATGGATTTGCATATATAACTAATATGATGTCTTCAATTCTTTCATAAATATATCTAGATTGAGAGTAGATGGGTAAAATGAAGCTTCTATTTTTAAGTGTTTTTAGGAATCTCCATACTGATTTCCGTAACTGTTGTACTAGTTTACATTTCCACCAACGATGTTGAAGGCTCCCATTTTCCCTACAGACTTACCAGCATTTGCTTTTTCTTTCATTTCTTGATAGCCATTCTTTTTTGGAGTAAGATGAAATTTCGGTGTTGTTTTAATTTGCATTTTTTTAATGACCAGAGATGATGAACATTTTTTTCACATATTTACTGGCCTTTTCTACTTCTTCTCCTGAGAAGTATCTATTATTTTAATTATCTATTTTTGATTGCATATTATACATTGCAAGATCTAATGTATTTGAATTATTAAAACATCCTAGATATTAGTACTCTGTCAAGGTGTACTTGCCAATTATTTCCCCATTTTGTATGTTTCCTCTTCACCCTGTTGATTTTTCCTTTGCTATACAGAGGCATCTCAGTTTGATATACTTCAATTTCTTTATATTTGATATCATTTCTTGGGGATTGCAGTTCTGTTCAGAAAATCTTTACCTTTGCTTATATCTTCAAGAAAGTTAACTATTTCATCATCAGGCAGATTATGTGTTTGTGTTTTAATGTTTAGACTTCTGATCTGTTTTTGATTTAGTTTACTACATGGTAGGAGATAGGTGTCTAAGTTTGATCTTCTCTTAGTAGATAGCAAGTTTTCCCAGCATTATATATGAAAAGAGCATATCTTTCTTCCAGCTTATATTTGTGGCCCCTTTTGTCAAAGATCTAATAGCTGAAGAGGCCTGGTTTTTGCATCCTCTATTGTGTTCCACTGATCTACATGTATGTATTTATGCTAGTGCCATGCTGTTTTTAACACTGTAGCTTTTCCATATAACATAAATCTGCAATTTTGATGTCTGATAGTTTGCTCTTATTGCCCATAATTGCTTTGCTTAATTGTTATATGTCTCCTCTGGCTCCGTATAAATTTTAGGATAGTTTTCCATATTTCCTTGAAAATTTCTATTTCATATTTTGATTCTGATTGCATGAAATCACTATATCAGTTTGGGTAGTATGGACACTTTGAGAATATTAGTTCTACCTATCTATGAACAGGAGATATCTTTCCATTTCCTGATGTCCTCTTCTATCTCTATTTTCAGTATATTTTTAGTTTTCATCATAGAGGTTTTTTCCCCATTGTTATGTGAATTCTTAACTATTTAATTTTTTGATGTTCAGTTCTTTTCTATTAATTCATCTTTTATTGGACTTTTTTGTAGGTTAAACTTATTAAACTTTCAGAAATAAAGGAGAAAAAACAAACATCAGAAGGCGGAATTTCTGCTGCCCTTTGTTTAACTTTCAGGATGCGAATACTGTCTGGCCGTATGCTGGAATCCTGTGCTGCCCAAGGAATAAATCTACGCAAAACTTGCAAAAAGTGCTGAAAATTACTGCTGATATACTTATGCCATTAGTTTATCGAAAATAAATAAGGACTAACAGACGAGGGACTGTGGTTCATGTGTCAGAGTGAACTCTGTGTGCGGCAAAAGTTGACTGCATCAGAAAGACTCTATATAGTATGTGGATGAAAATATTTGACCTTTGGAAAAATTCATTTCTTATCAAGTGGTCATCTTTTGACAGTTCCAGGCTGAAGAAAATTACTTAGGTAAGCCTAAATAATGCAGGCACAGAAGAAAAAATACTGTGGACTACAAACTGTGATGCATTTGTCTGAATTTCTAGTGATTATGTTTAACTGTGTTCTCCATCAAAACCCAGGAGTTTTCTTTTGTCATATATGCATTTTTAAAAAGTAGATTAATGATGAACTCACAGCTTTGATGTTGATAATGATTCTGGTATAAGTCTATGTAGATTTGGGCTGAGTCAGTTGTATTATGCAAGAAATGTTAATGAGGATTTTATGTATAAATAGGATGACTTTATCTCTATTCATTCCCAAGAATAACCAGTTTGGATTTTTTAGTGTCCTGATATGTCAAAAAATTATTTGTTTATAAAACCAGATTTTAAATGAAAACTATAAGAGAAACACCTGAGATCATTAACCTAGAATGAGGTACCAAATTTATCTAATGTCCATCAATAATCATGATCAAACCTTATCATTGCCCTGTGTGGCAGTAGGTACTACACTAGTTATCTTAGTAACTTTACTCAAGAAACATGAGCCAGATATATTTAAGAAATGAGACTAATTTCTGATTCAATACTGAGAGAAATAAGCATAATAATGTTATATTTCCATTAAAATCTTGCAACATTTCCCTTTGAAATAATTATATAATTTAGTTTTCAGAGCAAAACATAATGATCTATTCTCGTAACTTTGTGAACACCTTAAATAAATTACTAAAAAATTTAAATTAAAAAAGTTAAATTAAAAATTAAATTTAAAAAATCTTTACAGGTATATTGTAAAAGATATTTTCATATTTTTCTTATTATTCCTTGTTATTTTGTATATATTGTGTATAAATAATTTTAATAAAAAAATGAAGGCAAAGTCACATTGTGTACCAAGAATTCAACAGAAAATTGGTTACTGTAGTCATGTTTACTGTTAGAAATGATGCTGTGAAAGTCCCAATTATTGAAGCTGTAGGTAATTGGTTTTAAGCTTTCTTGTTATAATAAAATGAAACATAAATTTGAATGTATAAATATATCCCCCAAATTGTAAAGTAATTAAAAATAAGCACATTAGATTTCATAAATATTTAACCTTAAGAACTAGGTGTATGTTGTCTTCACTTTTCTACTGACATTTACATACTAGATTCTTAGAATTGATGCATAGAAATATCAGAGTGTGATATAATAGATTGTCTATTGTAGTAACTTACATTCTCTTGGAACATCACTGCAGAGTCCTGTGACATACTGAATATCAGTTTGCATTTTCAGTGATAATCTTGTAGATCTTAATCTTCAGCAGCTGTACTGTTTTGATTACCAGTGCAAAAGACAGCATATTTTGAGTGGTGAAATTTCAAAATTATGCTAGAGTTAGCCTTCATAGTTACATGGAGGACATTAAGCTATTTTCTTTATTTTTCATTATTTTATTTTAAGGTGCTTTCTGTACCCAACTTTTATTAAACCTCAGGAACATAAGGCGTACGATGTAGTTCACTTGTTGGATCCAAGTCTCAATCAGAAATCCTATTCCTTGGGTAACTTCTGAGTGTAAGAAGTTATTGTTTTCTGCCTTCCTTCTTTCCTTCCTTCATGTCCTCCGTCTCTCTTCCCTCTCCCTCTCACCTTCCTGAGTCTCGGCCTCTGTCTCTGTCTCTTTGCCTCTGTCCCTCCTTTATTTCAACAAAATTGAATTTTCTTATACTAGAAAGTCATAAAGATGCAAAATTAATGATACTGTTTCAGTCATTTGAAGTCTCCTTAAATTAACCCCATCCTGGAAATGAATTAATTCATGCTTGGAAAATGGGAGTGCATTATCAGTATCATTTCTACCAATCTAAATATTATAAATATTTATAAGGAAAGTAGTACAAATGCAAATTTTTAGATTTTTTAAAAACAATGTGCTGAAAAGATTAAGGCAATTTGACCATTTTTTTTTTTTTTTTTTGGCGGTACTGGGGATCGAACTCAGGACCCTGCACTTGCTAGGCAAGCGCTTATTCCACTGAGCTATATCCCCAGCCCCAGATTAAGGCAATTTAAAAAGCTTAACAAATTCTTGGAAATAGCTGGTTATAAACATAATTATGTTCATGAGTTTTGGTATATGAGACAAATATCTTTTGGAAAGAACAAAACTAAATCATGCAAAATTGCCTAATTTCAAAATAAAATTTGGAACATATTAGAATATCTTTTGTGCTCCCATTAAGCCATAGGATTCTTTTAATGGCAAAGATGCAAAGTTGACCAAATTTTGAAATACTAAAATAGTCATTCTCAGTTCTCATTCCTTCTGAAAATAAAAAACCAAAACTAACTGGAAAAGTTATTTTTTCTAAAATTTTGTTTTACAAATCTTCAAAATATGAGGACTGGTTAGGTCTGGTGTGGTATTCAGATACCTGAGTGTTTACCCTCAGATAATTAGAGCTCAAGTGATCACAGTTTAAAAACTTCGATGTGTATTATATCCCATATTATTCTATGTCCCTTAGATGAATAGGAAATAAACATGTATATACAGTGTATGTAAGATAAGAAAATATAACCAAGATAGTTCTAAAAATATAGGGGCATCCAAGATAGACATTAGTAAGAATCTGTTTGTTTTGTGTTTTTGTCAGCATACATTTAGTTCAAGTAGACCAGATTTTAAGAAAAGAAATAAATTACTCTGATGTAAAATAAAAGGGGTAGAGATAGTACCCTCCAGGGTTGCAAATTTAACAGATGAATTATTTTGTTTCAGATCCATGTATCTTTAAAACTCTATATAGCCACCGTTAGGAAGTCAGCTTATCGTGTTTAGCATATGTTCAAGCTAAATTCAGGAGGTCACAGAAAAACTGTGATAGTTCCAGGCACTATAGATCGGTATAAAAAGAACCAATAAACGTCAATGGTGTATTTCTTTGGAAAGTAACGATAGGAAGTATTCCCACAGGTCGCTGGGAAACATGCCTTTGGACTAATAGGACAGAATTGCTTGACAAGTCAACGCCTAGATGGGTCTGTAGAGACATGAACAGGGGCAGAATAACTGGCTGAAATTTATGAGAAAGGAAATCTGAAAATGGGGAGACTATTTATTGAGATATTTCAGTATGAACAAAAAAACTAGATTTTAAGGAAGAAAAAAAGATCCATTGCGCAGGAAGCTAAAAATTTCTGCTAGGACATGTGTAATAATTTTCCTGCTAGTGTCTATTAAATATTCCTTCCAATATTTTATAAAAGTTGCATACAATTTTACAATGAGAAATATAAAACTTTAGTAAACCAGCCCCTGTTTTGTTATACTTTGATATTTGATTGGGTAAGGTGATTTCCTTTAGTGTTATTTGAACTTCCTGAATTTTTCCAACCAATTTAAACATTTTTACATCATCGTGTGTGAATTACAATTTCAGAGTTTTCAGGGTAGTCCTCAATGGTAAAACTTTCATGTCTCCTAATAGAACAAGCCATGCAAACCAAGTATGCGCTTTTCTTGGCGGAGGGGATAAGCATCAATGATTATTGTGCAGAAAGGAGGGGAGATAAAGATGAAGTCAAGAATGATGAATTACTCAAGATAAGTAATCAAGCTTTTCAATTTTAATACGTTTCTGAGTCCCTCTAGATCCCCTATTTGTTACTGTTTTCTGTAGGCTGTCAGTCTCAAAGGATATAAATCATTACTTAATCATGTTGCTTCTTATCTCTCTCTAATAGATCAGCATGCATTTCACACTGTGCTTTTGCAACATGATAGAATAAAGAATTAAGGGGATTAAGAATGATATGCTTTCTCATCTGGCACCTACGATTGATGCCATAGTTGCTAACACAGAAATCCTGCTTTCTCTTATGCTGAAAACACAATTGTAATGCAAGTCTGAAGTGATATGAAAATTATAGGCAAGTATATCCACTAAAAACTACACCTTTCTTTAAAGTCTACACTTATTTTAACACTCATTTTTAATGCATCGCATATATCTAACTCAGCACAGTATGTTAATATTTCATTTCTTTAATAAATATACATCCTTCATGATATTGTTGTTTGCACATTCATATTAAAATGGAATTGAGTCAAGTACACATTGAACTAATTCTAGTCAAGGATTACATTTGGTTAATAACAGACAATGATTTGAACATTTTTAAAAATATGATTCACCACTTAGAGAAACTTTAAGGTAGGAAATAGAGAACAGTCGCTATGTCTTTAACATATATTCAGTGAAAAACCCCTCCCAGTATCATTTTTTTCCAGTTCCTCTTGTGAATTATTCACGTTTCCAGACTTGTACCAAGGCTTCCAGGGATGCATCCATTATGTTAATATTTCATGAAGATGAAAAAACATAAATAAGTTCCCTGTTAGACTGAATATTCTCTTTAAACTTCATCACCTCAGTCACTGTATTCATCCCCAGGACACAATACCTAACAGCTACAATGTAAGGAACAAGAGCTTTATTTTGGCTCATGTTTTTAGTCCACAGTTGGCTAAGTACAAGCCAGGAAGGCACAGTGAGATAGCTTTGGCAGAGGAGTGCTACGTAACTCATGGCATCTGCAAGACAGACAGACAGACAAGGGAAAATGCCCTACCAGTCATGGCCCCAATAACTCAGGTCTTCTCATCAGGCACAGTCTCCATTATTAAATCAGATATAGAACTTCCACGATAAAGGACCTTCCACAAGAATGTCCTCTGAGTGCAAGAGGTGTTGGGAATATATCCACATACAAACCAATACAGTACATTCACCCAGCGACTTCTGTCTTTGTCTCACTGGTAAAAGTCTGTTACATGACAACACAGGTGCAAAGGAAGTTGAAGAAATGTATGCTTGGGGCATAGACTTATAGATGCTCCAAGAATAAAGTTTTAAATCTAAGTACTTTTAAAAAAATAATCTATTTCTGTTTCTTTGTTGAATTTTTGTCTGGTTGATTAGTCTATTTGTGACTGTGGTGTTTTGGGATGCCCCATCACAGTTGTGTCAGCGCTTATCTGATATTTCATAGACATTAGTGTTTGTTCTATACAGTAATGCGTGCCAGAATTTGGTACATTTATATTTATTATTGTTATCTACATTTCTTGCATTGTTCCTTTAATATATATAGTGACCTTTTTTGTCATTTCTGATCAGTCTTGCCTTAATATCTACTTTGTCAGCAAATAGAATAGCTACTTTTGATTTTTCCCAAGTTTTTGTGTATGGAGTATTGTTTTCTATCCTTAAACTTTCAGTCTATGAATTTCTTTTTGAGTTAAATGTGTTTCTTCTATGCAGCATATTATTGGACCTTCTTTCTTGATCCATTATAACATTGTGTTGCTTTTGATTGGTGAATTGACGAGATCAGGTACATTTAAGGTGGTATGGTTATAGACTTGATTCGTAAAATGAGATAGTTCACATTGATTGTTATAACTGATAGGTATTCTTATTCTAGCTACTATATCATCTTCATGTTGTTGGTTCCATTACTTTCCCTTCTATTTAATTTCTTGCCTTGCCTGGTGTATTCATTTAAGATTATGGAATTACTGTTTTCACTGTCTTTTTCTAAAGTATTCTTCAGAATATTTTAGAGTGCTGTTTTAGTGGTAATGACTTTCTATTTTTATTTTAAAAGTAAAACAATGAAAGCATATTAACAAACAGACATTCATTTACAAAATAGCACAAGAACAATACAAACAATACTGAATTACAGACAAGGTAACAAGAAATTAACCATGGTTGTTGTATTACACATTGCCTCATTGAAAAGTAATAACTTTCTTTAGGTGTTGTTTTCTATGAAAATATCTGATTTCTCCATCAATTTTGAAAGATAACTTTGTGGGTTACATCAATCTGAGTTGGAGTTTGTTTTCTTCTAGGGTGTGAAATATTTCAAGTTTTCCTTAACTTAAGGGTTTGTGTAGAAAAGTCTACTATGATTCTATTGAGTTTTCTTGTTTGGATGACTTGTTTTATTCCTCTAAACACAACTTTTAATATTCTGTTATTCTGTGGTATCTTGTAGAATTTCTAGTATCTTGATTATTATAGGCCTTTATGTAGTTTTATTTTTCTGATAATGATTATTTGAAGTTCTACATGCCTCATTTGCATGTGAAATTCTTTTTTCATCCTGGAAAAGTTTTCTGCAATTACTTCTGTGAATAGGTTTTTAATGCCTTCTGTATTATCTTCTGAGTTTTCATTTACTGCGATCTTACACTAGTCTTCTTTGAATCATCTAACAGATGTTGGGTTGATTTTTCATGGTCCTTTGTTACTTTTAAGAAGTCTTAGTTTTGATGATCACAAATTATAACCCCTCTAGTTATGCTATTCTATCTTCACAAAGATCATCTCCGCTGTGTACATTTTCAATAGAATTTTTAATCTGGATTTCTATTTGACTCTGTTCCATGGAATCTATTTTATATGCTGAGAATTCATGGTTTCCATGCCTTTTCTACACTCCTCTATGTTTTAAAATAGGTATCTATCCAAGATTCACTATTTTCTTCATCATTAAAGGCCTATGTAATTATTTCTGTTTGGGCTTGTCAAGAGAGTTCTTTGTCTGTTTTGGTACTTTTGCTGCTATCACCTCAGGTAATTCAGCTGGATGGCTTTTGATTTCTTCATTTCAATGCCCACTGGACTTGATTTAGGTGAGTTGGGGGTGTGGGGTTGCACCATGCTTCTATGGTTTTTCTTTTTCTTTTTATTTGCTTATTTATTTTCTGCATTGAAGCTTTTGAATTTTTATGATAGATCACTTTATTACTCATATTGAGGTCCCTTTTGGCAATAACCACTTTTCAGAGATATCTTCTAGGCATAGCTGGCTCTTGGGCTTTCCGTTTTTGCACTAGGATTCTGCCTCTTCTGATTATTAGGGGTGAAATGTTGTAGCCTATTTGACTAGTGCCCATTTCTTCACTACTGCTCTGTAGCTGTGTATGTGATACCCAGACAATGTAGGTATTAGCATACAGTAAAGATTAAGTGTTAACAATAACAATATCATCTTGGCTAAAGTAGTACAATTAATAATAACAACATTATCAAACACTTACTGGAAAATGACAACCTATGTTAAATAATAATTTGCCACCTTAACCATAAGTTCAAGATTTATAGTTATATAACAAAATCAGAAAATTATATACAGTAAATATCAACTCATTAGATGGAATTTTCCTTAAGGGAAGAAAGTTTTAAAAGGAAATAAAGGAAAAAGTAGAGAAATAGAAGAAAAAGAGATAAGAAAAAAAGACAAATGAGGCTTTTATAGGTAAATGGTTACAACTAAAGACCATACTCATAATTGAAATAAATCAGATGTGCATGTGTAAGCAACATATTGTATCACTAGTGTAAGAACCTGAAAGTATGAATATAAATTAGGAGGTATGATAAACATTGTGAAATGAAAGGAAACTTCTCAGAAGTAAAGAGCAACTGGGATGAGGGGAAAGAGAAAAGGAAGAAAGGGATAATTATGTATGTATGTATATGTAGGATAGCTAACATAGTTGTACTACTGACTTAGGTCGCTGTGTTGTAAGGAACAGTTAATGATTAGTTGTTTGATCAGTCTTGCATGTCTGTATTTGTTTTCCTGAGTATACACTTCAAAGTTGCCAATGTGTAATACAACAACCATTGTTAATTCCCTGTCACCTTGTCTGTAATTCAATTTTTATTGTACTATTCTCGTGATACTTTGTGTCTGTTTGATAAGATGTTTTCATTGTTTTACTTTTATTTATTTATTTATTTTTATATAAAAAGTAAAAGAAAAAAACGTTAACAAACAGACACAAAATAGCACAAGAATAATACAATCAAAACTGAATTACATACAAGGTGATGGAATTAAAGATGTTTGTTGTATTATATATTGATAACTTCAAAGTGTATGCTCAGGAAATCACATATAGACATACAAGATTGATCAAACAATGACTCATTAACTGTTCCTACAATAAAGCAACATAAATCAAAAGTGGAACCATGTTAGCCATCCTGCATATACATACATACATACATACATACATACATACATACATAGTTATCCCTTTATTCTTTTGTCCTTCCTCTCATCTCATTGGCTCTTTACTTTCGAGCATTTTCCTTTCATATCTGTCAATTTATATTCCTACTTTCAGGTTCTTACACTAGTGATACAATATGTTGCCTGCACATGCACATCTGATTTATTTCACTTATGAGTATGGCCTCTAATTGTGACCATTCGCCTACAAAAGTCTCAAGTTTGTCTTTATTTATAGCTGAGTAATAATCCATTATATATGAATGCCACAGATATTTTTCCAGTCCTCAGTGGATGGACATTTGGGCTGCTTCCATGATTTATTCATTACAAATTGTGCTGCTATAAACATGGGTGTATGTACATCACGGTGATACGATGTTTTCAGATCTTCTGAGAAAATACTCGGAAGGGCAATAGCTGGATTGAATAGGACCTTGAGACCTAGTTTGTTGAGGAATCTCCAAACCGATCTCCACAGTGGTTTCACCAGTCTGCAATCCCACCAGCAGTGGAGAAGAGTTCCTCTTTCTCCACAGCCTCACCAGCATTTGTTATTGGTTGATTTGTTAATGCTGGCCCATCCCACTGGGGTGAGATGAAATCTCAATGTTGTTTTAATTTGCATTTCTCGATTGACTAAAGATGTAGAACATTTTCTCATATATTTATTTGCCATTTGTATTTCTTTATCTGAAAAGTCTGTATTCATCTCAGATGCCTATCCCTGGAGTGAGTCTTTGAATTTGGAGAGGTTCACGTTTTTTAATTATTTGTATGTTCTAGGTAGAAGACCTTTGTCCAAGGGACACCCAGCTAAAGTTTTTTAGTACTTTTTGTAATGTTGGTTTGGCACTCATGAAGTTTTTCAGCTGTTCTTTGTTGTGGAAATATTTTATTTCTCCATTGAATTTGAAGGATAGTTTTGCAGGATACATCAGTCTGGGTTGGAAATTGTTTTGTCTCAGAATCTGTAATACCTTGCTCCAAGCTCTTCTTGATTTCATGGTTTCTGTTGAGAAGTCTGCTGTGATTCTGATGGGCTTTCCTTTATAGGTGATCTGTTTCTTTTCTCTAGCAGCTTTTAATATTATCTTCTTTTGCTGGATATTTGGGATCTTGACTATTATATGTCTGGGTGTGGTTTTATTTGGGTTGTAGCTCATGGAGTTCTACATGCTTCATTTAGCTGCACATTAGTATCTTTTACCATGCTTGGGAAATTTTCTGCTATTATTTCTCCAAATATTTCTTTTATGTCATTTGTGTTGCCTCCTGCTATTTCACTGACTGCTATTACTGGGACATTATTTCTCTTTGTCTAGTCTTGCAGCTGTTGGATTGATATTTCCTGGGTCCTTGATGACTTTAAGACATCCTTCCTTTCACAATCATTAGCTATCATGCTGTCTTCAAGATCTGAAATTCTATCTTCAGCTTCATTCAAGAGGTTCTGCAAGCTTTCAACGGAAGTTTTCATTTCCCGGAAATCTCTTTGAGTCTGTTTCATGCATTCTAATTCATTCCTAAATTTTTCATGTAACATTTCCATTTGTTGCCTTTGATCTTCTATTCTTTTATCTGTTTCTTCTCTGTATGTGAAGCATTTCTTCCATTGTTATTTTCATTTCATGTTTTGCCTGAGAGATTGTTTCTGATTTGACCTCTTCTACGGCCTGATGGAGTTTTTCTTTACTTCAGATGAGGTCATTTCAGAAATTTCAAGTATGCGGCTTCCTAGTTCTCCTATGTCATTGTCTCCTGTACTTGTTCTGGGTAGAGTTGAGTTCTGAGACTGCATTTTGCTCCTAGGTCTTGTCATTTTGAATGTCAGCAGAAAAGTGCTGAGTTACAAATTACCCAGGCAGCTCATGAAGGACTCTAGGGACCCAAATTTATCTGGATATCAAACTTATCCTAAGATTTTAGCAGACTGTGGACCACTGGGCCCAGGAACCCCAGGCAGTTGCTGGGGTGCATGGCTCAGGCAACCCCTGCAATGGTGGGGGAATGCTGGGCTTCAGTAACAGGGTCTCCAGTCCGTGGATGGGAAGGTACAGGCTTCAGCATTGAAGCTGATGTTGGTTAGCCAGGGGCTGTTGCTCTGGGATCCTCAGGTTGCTGGTTGGAGGAGAGCAGGCCTCTCCTCCCAACCCGGGGTACCACAGAGGCTGAGGTTGTTTCCATGCTGCAGGCCTCAACCACCAATAGGGATGGGCCCTCCCAGTTTGAGCTCCTTCCCTGCCTGAAGGCACAAGGCAGAGCACACCCACAGCCCTCACCCAAAAAGAAATCTGCACAAAGGTTGCTCAGATGATGCACCCAGGGCGGGCTCCTTTCTGCAGGGGTGGAGTGTACCCACAAGCCTCACCTGAGAAGAGTTCCACTCAAATGCTGCTCAGATGGTGCCTCCAGGCCCTGTTCTTTTACTTTTAAAATTTAAAAAAGAAATGAAGATTACCCAACACTCAGGAACTTGAAGTAAATAGGAGGGAAAGAAAGAAGAAAACAGAAACAAAAACAGAGCAACATAAAAGCTAAAAACCAATTTTCACTCACACAAAAAATAAAAAAGTTGAACAATAACAAAAAAGCAAAGAATAAGAAATTTATCTGTGGTTTCAGGCCTGGAGTTACCTTCTGGGTCTATAATTTTGTAGTACTGTTCAATGCAAAGAGTGAGGCTGCTTTTCATGATAGAGAAAGGAGACAGTCAAAACATAGATCTGTGATGGATAATCATCAGAAAACAGGCAGTGGGATTATGACTGGATGATGATTCTGTGACTTTTAATTCCATGGAAATCATGCTGAATCTGGCCTCTGGTCATGGGGCCAGTGCCTGTGACTTTTAGCTTTTAACAACGCATGTCTCTTGTCTACTTGACAATGGCACCCTGACTATGGACGAGTTGCGTGGGCTTTCCTCACCGAGCTGCAGTGGGAGTTTAACCCTGGGAACTTTGAGATGAAGCCAACCTGTGGCTGCTCTGAGACTCACGCTCAGTTGGGTTTTCGTAAAATGGTTTCTGAGCAAGCACTCTCACGAGGGACACAGTAGTCATCTGGACTGAAGTCACTTATCAGCTGTTGAAGCACACAGCTTCCATCGCTCCATTCCACTAGGGTGTTTCTACCTAACAGCCTCTGAAGTTGCCCACTTTCACTATGACTGTAGATTTGATCTTCCTTGCTCATGCCACAAGCCAGGAGCCTAGGAGAAAATGCAGATTAGCCCTTCCTCTTTCTTCGTTGTGATCTGCCTTCTCAGCTTCTTTGTTGGCCCCGATTTTAGCTTCCTGGATCTCAGGAGTCCACTCCTGAGATACATTTCTGTTCTTCCCTGAGTTATTATTCTCCAGTGTCTGTATTCAGAATTTTGGAGAGGTCAATTCACTGCTGCTGACCACTTTACCATCTTCCCAGCTCAAGAAGTCTTTCCAGTAGGGTTCTGATAATACCATAGCTAGTCAGGAGCAAATGAGAGGAAAACGTGTCCTTACCTGTCTTCATTCCCTCTAAAAATTGACTCACTCCAAGAATGTCACATGTTCTTTGTCTTGGTTTCTCAGAGGTACATAAATGAAATCTCACTTTTTATTTACTGTTTTGTAGGCATGTATAAACAAATGCTTCAATGTGGAATAATTTATATTGAGGTATCCTAAGCTGCATCTGTTTTTTTATTTTTTAACTTCTGTAAATGGTCTGATGATTTTCTCTCAAAGGGATTAAAACCCTCTAGTTAACATTTATTCTATATTCTCCTTCATTTATCTTATCATGTTAGCATCCAGGTCTTTGGAGCACATCTCCTTCATGTGGTCTTCATCTAAGTTTGGTGTCACTATTCCCATTGTTATCCTGAATTAGTCACAGAAGAAATATCTCAGCCATTTATCTCTCTTTTATATAATACTTTCTACACACAATAGACAGAGGTATTAATCACATGAATCACCTAAAGAAAATTCTTCTAGAATTGGAATGCCTAAAAATGAAGACAGATTATGATAGCTTTCCAACCTTTGGAAGTATCTCCTTAATTTACCTTATAACTTTAATAATCTTTAACATATTTTGTGCATGTTTCAACTATCATTATTTACTTAAAGGATGGAATAAAGGAAGGAAGAAGAAAGAAAGAAAGAAAGAAAAAGAAAGAAAAGAGAAGAAAGAAAGCCAAGAGAAGAATAAAGAACAGGGAAGAGAAAAGGAGAGCCGAGGAGAAGAGAAGGGAGAGAAGAGACTGTTACGTGTTAGAATATCCACCCAAAAGTATCAAGTGTTCAGAGCTGGGGAATTTGCAATATTATTGCATTGCAGGGGCACTATGTATAGGATTATAGTGCCTTTCATGAGTTGATAGCTGAATGTGCTGTTAAAAGCCATCGCCTAGTTGGGAGAGGTAGGTCACTAAGGCTGTGATCTGGAAGGTACACTCTCCCACCCTCTATCCTCCCTCCACTCTGTTTTCTAGCTGCCATTGGTTGAGCACCTTTTCCTTCACCAAGTCCCTCTGCCATCTTTTTGGCTGCTTTGAAGCGAGTTCATGGTCAGCTGCAAACTGTGAGACAGAGAGAGAGAGAGAGAGAGAAAGCAAGGAGGGAAGGAAGGAAGGAAGGAAGGAAGGAAGGAAGGAAGGAAGGAAGGAAGGAAGGAAGGAAGGAAAAAGGGAAGGAAAGGAGGGAAGGAGGAAGGGAAGATTTCAGGAAATAAAAAAACGATTTCCTTTTTGTCTGAACTGTGTTCACACCTCTGTGTAGGAAACTCTTCCAAGTTACCTTTAATTTCAAGTTTAAAATAAGTTTTCTCCATAATATTTTTTCTCATTCCTACAGGTTTTAATTCATTATTGATTGATTGATTCAATCAAATCTTAGCGTAGAAGTCCCTGCATGGTCTTGGCTGTCCTATATCATTCCCTCCTTTTTCACTTGTAGATCTCAAGACACATCTGCAGAGTATCCTGAGAATGTTACTATTCAGAGACAGAGAAGGAACTGTGAAAATAGCGAGGCTTGTGCTCTCCATCCCCGCAGTTCCTACCAGAGGATGCCCTGTATTGCTTCAATCCAGCGATGTCTGTCACTGGAATGAAACCCAATAATTGCTGTTGGGATCCTTTAGCTGTGCTATGTCATAAACATAAACAGGATCCCATCCACCCTGAGATACTTTCCTTAGCCAGGAAAGACAGGCTGTCCCTAAACCCTAGTCTTCTGTTGTCCCTTACTATGTAATTCTTTCTAACTGTATTGTAATCTGTAAACTTATGTCTAATTTAGGTTTTGAAACAACTTTGGAAAATTTGCTTATTTGCTTCTAAAGTTACACTAAATATTTGAAATTTCTATGTTCTGAAGCCCGAAGGCTTTAGAACACCGAAAACACATTCAACATAGAGCAAGATGTGTGTGGTTAACAAGGAAGTTTATACACATAGCAGTATTGTCAGTGTACAATATCAACCAGTCCAAGCAATTAGCACTCCCAGTCACAAAATGCTGACTAAATCCAGAAGCACGCTCCTCTCATCAAATAGTCCAATTGTTAGTGCTGATGCAGATCAGTCCTACACCAGGTGCTCTGAGCTCTAAATATGAATTCATTTTCTAAAGTTAAGTCTGAAAACCTAATGAAAAAGGCTGACTGTAATGGCAAAGTGTGCCTTACATCATGACAATAGCCAGTTATAAATTATTCAAATAGCAATTGAACATGCCTGTAAGTTGCTTGACATGGGTAATGGGAAGAAATTCCTCTAGCTCAGTTTGCTTTTAGAATTTTACAGCTGCATTTCACAGGAATATAGAGCCCATTTCCCCAACTAAAATGCTAATAAATTTTCTCTGTATAACACTCCATTGCACTTCCTAACCTCAACATGGATAAGTATTTATCCTATTAAGAGAAAAGTTACTTCAAAAAGACCTCTCCGACATCACAAATTGCAGTAATTATTGGTAAAAATGATTTCTGTTTTGCTTTTTCAATAAATTAAATGTTTCTTTGTTACACAGCATGTGTTTTTAACCTTTTCCATGCTAAAATGAGCTATTTGCTGTTTACTAGTGTGTTTCTTTTGTAAGATAAAGGAACTCCATTGAATTGAGGTAAGCGATTAATGCACTCTCAAAAGTAAGAGGATTACTTGTCTTACTTTGCATGCCAAAGTGATTAAATGCTTTGACCAGTATTTCTATAAAGTGTTTCTTAATATTTGTTTAATTAAATGAACAGATAAAGCATAATATTTTTATTGTGGAATAATACATTTGATAGTAATTTAGTAAAAGAAATATTAATTTTAATTTGCTTTGTGTTCTTAGGGGAAAATACAAGTAGTAAATATTTTAAAAACTTCTTAGTGTTCTATTTCTAGTCCTAGGTTAAGATTAATTAATTTATCTGAACTTTTATCACACTTCCTTACATAAAGTCTGATAATTATGAGAGGGAAAATTAACAAATGAATTAGGTATTTTTCATCCTAGAATTAAAAGTTTTACTTTAAAGTTGTATTGTTTATGATTTAGACTTTATGAATTTGAGAATGTGATTGGCCACTTAGTTCTAAACTATTTTATACTATACCTTGAGGTTCTCCATTTATTTTAGAAATTTATTTATTTGTTTGTTTTTTTGTCTTTTTGAGACAGGGTCCTGCTGTGCTGTGCAGGTTGGCCTTGAGCTCACTTTGTAGTGCAGGCTGGTCTCAAACACATAAGGATCCTCCTGTCTCAGCCTCCCAAGTGCTGGGATTACAGGGATGCAGCACCATGCCCAATGAAGCTCTCCATTTACACTCAAACTTTTAGTACATAGGGCAAATGATAGTTTTGTAGGGAGGCTAAAGTAGTAGTATTACTCAATTTCATCTTCAATAGTCTATACATTTTGCTGAAAATATATATTTTGACTATGAGTTCTAAAAGACAAAGATTAAATATCTTATGCCCTTTTAAAAATTATTTTCCAAAGCAATAAGGGGGGGAACACATTCCATTGGTGTGCCATTAAGCTAAATGGGTTCAAAATCCAAGGGCAGTCATAGCTGCTATTTCACTGAAGCAATAAAGTTGGAAAACATGCTTTATGCAAGTAGCCAGAATGTTAAACTTTTGCAGGCCTGGAGATAGGCAACTGGAGAGTACATGAAGGGACTATATGAAGAGATGTGACTTTCTATTAAGGAATACAGATTTTAAAAATATCATTACCTACAGATAAAATCCAAACAAACTCAAGGTTTCAAGCTATGGCCCAAGAGAATATAAACTCTCATGAGTACCCTGATGAGGTTCTGGAACCTTACAAAGTTCAGTCCTCAGATGAGACTTTTAAAAGAACTAGAGATCTTAAAACTATACAGAGACATATAACATGCTTTCTGTTTAGAGAAGCAAGTATAATTCTGAAGTGCAAAATATAAAAATTATAAATGTTTACTATGAGATTAAATTTGAAACAATACCCCAGTATCCCCTCCAAAAAGAAAAATAAATTTGAAACAATAGCACCATTTTCATAACAAATAAGATATATACACACTTTATAAAAATTTAAATCTGTGCAATAAAAGCACACCTTAAAATAAATTTTAAGATGAAAATTATTAAAAACTATGACATTAATTCCACTTTTTTATGATCATGTCTAAAAGTGAACATTGTACATATTTAGTATTATATTTACTACCATAAAATACATCCAGAAATTTTTCTTAACTCTCTACCCATTCATCACATTGAAGCTATCCAAAGCTCTTATGAAAACTAAAATATAAAAGAAAATTATGCAGTCTATATTGCCAGCAAGTTTCCTATTATTAAAATAGTTCATACCTTTGCGGTTTCAAAACTATTTTCTTTTTTTAAATACATTTTAATTCCGGTACTTAGAAGTGACTGATTAGCTTAACCAGTTCTCTTCGTGACTGTTGTGAAATCTAAACTTCACTTGAGTAAAAACCTCTAGCTGGTTAGTTCTGGTTCTATCTCCGGGTGACTGACATGTAGGTGAGCAAACTGAGGTGGGAAATCCTCCCTACTGGTGAGTTCTGCCAAACCAGAAGCCTGAAGCCTGGATGAAGAAAAAAAGGAAAGAAAAAGAAATGTGAACTTTTGGAAGAGTCTAATCTTTCCTATTAGAGCAACAGTACCATGAGTGCCCAGTCTTTGACTTTTTTGCTGCTGCGTCCTTGATCCTCGTTGTGAAGTTGCCAAAAGTTTGGAGGGCCATGTAATGCATCCAACACGCCTCCAGTGTGCATAAGGCCATCATGGATTCTTCTGCCTCTGCCACTGTAATAGTGCCCAACAAATTCTCTTTTATACATTTCTACCTTACATTTTCTATCACTTAGAAAAGCCCAACTAATACACAGTACTCTCCAAACTTGGACTGTATTAGTGGCCAACTGTTGGCTATAACTTTATGTGAGATCTCTTTCATACAATTAATTAGAATTTGGTGCCACTGCTTATGTGAGTAACATACAAATCAATTTTATAAAACTATATTAATGTTATTGTTTGTAAATAGAAATTTTATAGACATCATGATCATCAGGAATGTAAAAGTAGCCTCAAAAAAAGATTCTTTCTTGTTTTCATAAATTGAAAATTCATTCATTATTAAAAATACAAAAGTTGTTCAGACATAAAATAAGTGCGTATAATTATGCTTCCCATTTACAGAACTTCTCATTAGTATCATGGGTCTTAACATCTAAGATATGGATTCATTCTTATTTAAATTTTTAATATAACTTTTTAAGGACAATTGTTTTAAACACCATATTTTTATGTATATTTTAGACATACTTAGGTAGAAAAGAGCTAAAGAAATAAACTGACCAGTAGATGTATCAAAAATATTCAACATTTTGCACATTCAAGGAAATGTGAAGCAGAACTACATTGAGATTTTACCTCATTCTTGACATAGTGGTTGTTATTAGAAAAAATGAATGCTGGAGAAACTGTGGAGAAAGAGGAACTCTTATAACATTTATGGGAATGTAAATTACTACAGTTATGGAAACCATCATGGAAGCTTCTCAAAAGCCTAAACATAGGGCATTTGGCTTAGAGCTGTAGAGCCCTCAGTTCAATTGTCAGAACTCAGTGAAAAAAAGAAATAAAGAAAACCAAAATTAGAGTTGCTGTAATACTCACTGGGATACAACTGAAGAAATTAAAGTCAGCACAGCACAGGGACACCTGTACATACACTTTCACAGTGGCGCTGTTCACGAGTGACAATATCAAATCAAGCTAGTGCTGGCCAGTGAGTGAAAGGAAAAAGAAAATGTGCTGTGTATTCACAATAGAATACTACACAGCCACAAAGGAAAACATAAATCATGTCATTTGTAAGAAAATTGGTGGAACTGGATGTCATCATGTTAAGTTAAAAAAAAACCTTGAAAATGGCAGAGTGAGCAGACTGTTAGGGAAGTAAAGGAACTTGGGATTGGCAGGAGAGAGGCACAGAGAAGAGGCTGGAAAGGGGAGGGGATCGGGTGAGAGCATGTAATGTGTGTGCATAAGAAAGTCACAGTGAAACCCACTCATTTGTGTAATGGACATGCATAAATTATCATCACTTTTAAAAAGAATCAAGAACTAAGAGACTACTAAAAACTTTCATAGTTATCTAATGGAAGTAATTTAAGTTATTTTTAAACAATAGAATAATAAATATACCAGAATTTCGAGAAGAACATTGTTTTCCTATGTATGTGATAAAGGACAGATTTCAGATTTTTCAAATTTCAATTCTTACTTTAAAAAATGAAAATAATGTACCTATACCCAAGAAATAAAATGGTCTTTTGCCTAATGATTGTGTTAAGTATTTTATTTACTATAGCTTGAAACACATAATGGGATTATTCATTCACACAAAAATATTTGTTGAGCATTTTTGCGCCAATCACTTCTCTGTGTACAAACAGCATTCAGTAAGAACAAAGCCTGCTCCTTATCCTCCTAGTTAAATTCCACGCTTTCTATACACAAAGAAATGTACTGAAGGTATGAATGCTATCAAAATAGAGTAACATTTTGGGGATTATTTGGATAACATCACAAGATGAATTAGAATTTAGCCATGCAATAAATTGAAGCAATCCAAAATCCATGTCATTATATCCGTATATTTACTTGAGAGGAATAACAATTTCTATGTGGCCATCAGAAAAACGAGCACGCTTTATTCCTTTACTCATAGTGTTTATAATTTAAAAACACAATTTCTGAGAAAAAAATCAATGATTCAATTTTCTAAACCATACATAGATTATAAATAATCCATTTAATTATTACAATAATTGTCTCATATCCTTTGTATGATGCCCGCAAAGTTATGTGTATGATTATGCCACCTACAAACTTAAAAATGATTCTTAAGTGACCTGAAATGTAATAATAAGATGTACTTCTGTGCCTATCACCTGATAACCTATGTACTAGCATTCTATTTGTACAGTGTTTGTCCTATTTTAAAAGTTTAGAACTGGGAATATAACTCAGTGGCACAGTGCCTGCCTGGCAAAGCACAATGTACTGAGTTTGATCTCCCCACACACAAAAAGTTTAGAATTCGTCTCCAAAATCTAAATCTCTAGAGATTTTAACCTGAGAAATATATTTCTAACCTTTTTCCAAGTACTGAAAGATACAACATTAACTTTCATTCTCATCCAGCAAGCAAATACCGCTGCTCACCAAGCATTCCATTTTTAGCCTGGGCAGAGTTCTCCAGTGGAGGGTCTTGCGTTCTACTACCCATTTGCTTCTTATCTGAGTTTTCTTCTAGGAACTGGAATTGAAGTTTGCTCCTTCAAGGAAAAACTTTAGTATTTTCAGATACATATTTAGCTTCATATTTTTCAAAATAAATTTTATACTTGTGCATTTTGAATAACATGAGGAAATACAAATTTTGAAGTTAGTCTTTCAGTCAAATAAGTTATGCATATGACTCAACTAATTTAATTTGATGTATAGTATGATTTTGCATCCTTTTCTGAAATTGGAAGATGTATTGGATTTTCTGTCACTGGGCCAAAATAGCAGACATCACCTATTAAATAGGACAGGCTTAATTGGGTTTGTGATTTCAGCAGATTCAGTCCATGGTTAGCTAGTTCAGTAGCAGCAACATCATGAGAGAAGGGCATGGCAGAGCAAAGATGCTTATGCCATGGTGACCTGGAAGCAGAGCTTAGCAACAGCATCAGGAAGGAAGGGTCCTGGGGCAGATATAATTTCCAAGATCACGCCTCCATTATCCATCCAGATACACCACACTGAGGTGCGTGCTCTTATCCTATGGGTGGCTTCTAGTTCAAGTTGACATAGTCAAGCTTAACTGTCACAGAAGACATTTTCTTTGATACAAGGCCAATTCATCTCTTAAGGAATCTGACCTCATTTATCAGCTAGCTTTCTGTCCCTGTGACAAAATACCTAGGAAAAGCAATTTCTAAAGAGGGAAGGTTTATTGTGGGTCATGATTTTAAACATTGCAGTTGTTGGTGACTTGACCCCACTGCCTGTTGAGGATCTGTGTGAGGCCTAATGTGAGGATGGGGCAGATATAGTGAATAAAAGATGCTTCATTCAGGCAGCTGAGAAGCAAAGAAGAATGATAACATGGGAGGGTGACAAAATAGATCCTACAAGAGTACTTCCCACAATGTCCTAGTAGCTCAAAGTGTAACCTGCATCCTAATACTTATTTTTTCACCCTAGAGCTTGATAAATTAATCTATCAATGGGTTATTCCATTCATGGGGTTATAGTCTTTAATATCCAATCAACTGCCCAAATCTTGTCTCTGAACACTGATTCATTGAAGAGCAAGCCATCAACACATGAACATTTTACAATTCATTTACTTTCATATTCTTTGTCTTTTAAAGAGAGGGTCTCACTGTGCAGTTCAGGCTGGACTTGAGCCCACTTTATAGCTCAGGCTGGTCTCGAAATTTCAATGATCCTCCTGCCACAGCCTCCTGTGTGCTGGGATTATAGGCGTGTGCCACCATTCCTGCCACAACATGAACTTTTGACACAGGGGCAGAACACCATACTGGAGCATTATTTTAGATATAGAATAAATATCATTTAAGATTAAAAAATAGAAACTTGGAAATTAAAAGGCATGTGATATATGGAATTTGGGGAGGGTGACATGGAACACCCTCTCTAAGGACATCTATGTGACTGGTGACAGGGTAGGATGCAGTGGATCAGCTTGGTCGCAGAGCTGGATGAGGAGCCTTTCAGGGAGAACTGTTGAAGCAACTTGGTATTGTCCGGGTAAAGACCTAGTCATGCTGCATATGGACTTGTCTTGAGTATCTTCTCCACAATATGATGAAAAATATAAGAAAAATTGAAAATGGAAATGTTTTAATTAAATTCCACCTGCCTCTCATAAGGTGTATGCAAAATTATTCTAGTTATTTAAGAAAAAAATGTGAAGTTTTAGATCAGTGTAAAATTTTGTGGAAGTATCCCTTTGAAACCGGCCTTAATACAGAATGGGATAACTAAAACTTTATGACAACTCAGCAAGCTAGCAGATGTAAAACAGAAGCCCAACTGGCCTTAATACAGAATGGGAGAACTAAAACTTTATGACAACTCAGCAAGCTAGCAGATGTAAAACAGAAGCCCATCAAGGGTTGTAGCCCAAAATTATATAAAAGCACAGCATTGGTAAGTGGAAAAATGAAATATTATGAAATCATTATTATGTGTATCATTTTTTCAAAATATATTTTAGTTACTTATTATAATGCTCCCAAATATAAACATCACAGAGAAATAAATGTCGGGTTACAGGGAATTATAAGAGAAACAATTGCTTTAAATTTGGGAGAAAGTTAAACGGAGTGATGTAAATAAACTATAGCTATGTTTCACTGGATTTTTAGATGAGTAGTGTGCTTAGATTGGAACAATGTCAAAATCCTATCTGGAAATGTATTTCTTTATGTAATTTTCTTGACAGTTTTTCTTTTCATCTTCTCTTTATAAAAGATTACTTGATACAGTATAAGATAGATCAATTTACAGAAATAAGATGAAATACTTCTTCACCTTAAATAATAATTTTTATTTTGGTAAACTTTTCCTTGTAGAATAGTTTTAGACTAATATAAAAGTTTGCAAGACAGAGTGCAGTTCCCATGTACTCTGGTGTCCATGTGTATATTTCACTGTAAACAATTTATGTTACTATAATACTTTAATTTACAAACAATAGTCTAATATGATTAATGTCTTGTAACAAAAGTCATACTTTTTCTATTAACTTAGTTTTCACTTCACTCTTTTTTATTTCAGAATCTTAACCAAGATATTACATTGTATTTAGTTGTTGGTTTTCTCAGACTTTTATGGCCTTTGATAATCTTGGACAGTTTGAAGAGTACATGTCTAAAATTTTGTTGCTTGTCAATCAACAGAGTTTTATCTGGAATTTTTTTCATTATTGATAAGATTTATGAGTCTATAAAGGAAGATCATAAAGATAAAAACTCATTTCCATCACAGCATTAAACTATATACTACTAACATTTATTTGTGGCTGGTAATATCATTCTTGACCACCTGGTTGTAGTTTTCATCTAGTGTCTATACTATAAAGTTAATATATTTAAAGTGATAATTATTGATAATTTTCTTAAAGTACTTTAGGCAATAAGATGACTATTAGCAATAACAACCTACACTGAAAATATGACTTCAACACAAGTCAAACTTTTGTTAATATAGGGAAAAAGACAAAATGTAAAAACAGAATCTAATTAAAGATATGTTACATGAAATGCCAGAAATTATACATATGGTTCATGAACTGTAGAACAAAAGTGCAAGAAAATAGAAATACAAAAATATTCCCATTGTTAGATGTATATTTATTTTTTCCCAACCCCCTCCACCCTGCCAGATAAAGAAATGAAGTGTTTACAGCAATTGGAATTTTTTTTTTGATGGTGGGATGCTAGTTAATAACAAGACAAAACAAATCAAGAAGGAAAGGACCAAAAAGAAAGAATTATAATCAGCAAGAACAGCACGATAGGATGGGCAAACACTACAAACTGAAATGCACCAAAGTGACGGATGCGCCTCCAGTAAACATGACTAAATTAGAACAGAGGCAGGAAATCGCAGTGACAAAAAAGCAAATGGAAGATGATCTCACTGTGTGACACGCTTCTGACCTGCTTTGTGTACTCTATTTCCCTGAATACTGGAAAAGCAATGAGGGCTCCATCCCATTAGGCTAATTCTGCATAACAATGACAAAGTCTCTGGTAATAATAAGATGCAAATGAAAATGACTGGTTCCTGAAATTAGTGAGCTTTGAGAAACAAAATTTTATAATGTTTTGTATCTTAAGCATGGACCCTTCCAAAATGTAGTTATGAATTTAGCATCTGAATTTCAGGAAACAATCAGAAAAAATATTTCAAATATGTCCTAAATTAATTTTTAAAAACTGGAGAGACTTCCCAAACAAAAACATGACATTTATTTAGGAATAGCAGAACACTGTAAAGGGAGGATTACACTGGGAAAGCTCAGGCCGTAAGGAATTATAGGCATATTCAAAGAGATTGAGTCAAGGGGAAGTTTTTAAAGATAAAAGTTTGATGAGGAGCATATCAGATAATGTTTTATAAGAGTAGATGGGCTACTTGTAAGTTTATGATTCAGAGAGTCTTTTGTAATGATTACCATCAGATAATCATATCTAACAATCTTTCTTCTATAAGTTCCCAGGGTTTAAACAGATTTTTTTTGATAATAAATATAAGTCACAAATAAAGGACCAAGTAGTTGACTATGAAAACTCTTACTTTTCTTTCACTAAGATCTTTGAATTTTGTCTTCTCCAAAAACACACCATTTTGAATAGGACAAATAAACGTGAAAATGTGAAATGATACAAGGAAATAGTGTATCTCAGCTTACACAGCTAAAGGGAAGAAAAACGGACGTGCAGCTCAACACAAAGACAAATACAAATGTCAGGAATCTGCACAATTAATGCCAGGAGTCTGTGGTGTTCATTTGGTATCTCAACCTGCCTAGGCCGTGGCCTGAGAAGATATTTGTTTAAATAATATTTGTGTTACTTATGTGAGCATATTTTCAGTTAAAACTAAAAATTTGATCACTATAAGAAGCAAAGCAGATTTTCCTCCCTAAAGTAGATGGGACACTTAAAATTCTTTGAGAATCTAAATAGAATGAAAGAAGTTTGGTCCTTCTGAAAGAAGGGATTAAGCTTGGTTGACTGCCTTCGGGCTGGGAAACGTTTCCTACTTTGGGATTAAAACAAGTATGAGTTCTTGGGTTTTGCACAGTCTGGCTTTTGTATTTAAGTTATACTCCCTGCTCTCCCAGGTCACATCTTACTGACTTGTACTTCAAATCTTGGAACTCATCAGTCCCTAGAATGATAGGAACCAATTTAGTATCATAAACATCTCCTTCTTTATCTCCTCCTTTTCTTCTCTCGCCACAGAAATACAGAAACACAGACACAACACACAAACACACATCATATTTGCTTCCTTTTTATAGAGTATACTAAGTAATCTATAAATACCTAATATTTACAGTTATTCACTATTTTAAAGTAGTGGGGAGGAGCCAAAGCATTTCTTAGCTATATCTGGAAGGACAAAATGAGCAGATCTCATAAATCTGATGCTTAGGAGAGACAGTCAAAAATCAAATAGAAATATAACAAGATAAAGTCCTCAAGTGCTGTTTTGCTTCTATTTTCCCTGTAATTGAGGAAGGAGGTTAAAAGCAATTTGTAAGAAAAAATGATTAGCACAATAAATCAACTGTATTAAGAAAAATTGTAGGAGAGCAACTAGCTCACTAAGTGCGTTTAAGACTTTTGGCTCAGACAAATTGTATCTCAGGGCTCTGAATGAACTTCAAGATAGGTTCATTAAACTTATGTCACATATCTGTGAGAAATGATGGGAAGCCAAGTAGAAATGGAAAAAAATGTACACTAAATGTTTCAGAGAAGAGGAAGGTTAAGTCCAGGCTCCAGACGAGACAGGGGTGAATATTGATCAGGTGTGAGATTGCCGAACTCAGCATTAGCTGCTGGAGTCTTGGCTCCAAGGAAATAGAAGCGATAAAAAGGCTAAATGCTCTAAAACTGGGAATGTGGGGAGAGAATGGCTTCCTTTCAGTAAATTACACTGTGTAGGTAAGCGGGGACAAGAGATACTGTTTTGCTTGTTATACTTAGCCGGAATATTGAGTAACTTTTTAGTTTAAGAAGAAAACAACAAAAACAAGTTAACAAACACAAAGACATAAACAAAATACAAAGAGAAAAATGATACAGAATTTCAGACATGGTGATAGGAAATTAACCATGTTTGTTGCATTATATATATCTTCAAATTGGTTACTCGGATAAACAAGGATACACATGTAAGATTGATCAGACAATTAAACATTAACATTTTTAATAGAGCAATAGAAATTAGTAGTACAATTATTTTAGCTATCTTGTGTATATGTGTACATGTTTTCCGTCCATTCTTTCTTTCTTTTCTCTTTTCCCTCATCCCAGGCATTCTCCCCTTTTCAGCAGCTTCTTTCCCTTTCACAGTATCTATTGTACTTTCCTATTTTATTTACTCCTACAAAGTTACTGTGATAAAATCAGGGTAGTATTGGAGAAAAGCCAGACATGAGGATCAATGGAACAGACTGGAACATGCAGGCACAACCACAAACACACTCAGCCACCTTTTATCTTTGACAAAGGGGCCAAACATGTTCACCGGGAGAAAGACGGCCTCTTCAGTAAATGGTGCTGGAAACACTGGCTTGCCACTTGCCGAAGACTAAAATTAGGTCAGTGTCTATCGCCATGCCCCAAACTAACTTTAAAATGTATTAAAGATATAAATATTGAATAACATAATAATATTGAATAATAATATTGAATAACATTTTTCATGAAACACATTTAAGAAAAATGCTCGTATGTTAGAGAAGGTAGTCCCAACAGACATAAGCAAAGTGATAAAGATAATTAAATTTATATAATTTAAGTCATGAAGGAGAATGAAACGTAGTTAATAAGGACCAGAGATGCTTAAGAAAATCACTGTCAGCGTATGTTTGTGAAAGTGACACTACAGAGAAGGAGTTGGATGTGCGCTGTGTCATTGTGATGAAGGTACAAATCAAGCAGAAGAATGAGACAAGGATTTTCAGTACGTATCTTTTCCCTCTTAACTGAGTGTATTTCTCTTCTTCTGGCATCGTTTGATTTGAAAATGTTACTGATAAAGTCAGACTATCACATATTGAATATATTTCGTGAAGGATTCAGGAAGGGTGGAAGAGGTAGAACTCTTGATTTAAAGGTTTCTTCTTCATCTGATATCATGTTCATGACCAACTCTATGTTGACAACCACATGCATTGTGCTAATATGCACAATTTTGAGGGAAGAAAATACAATCTTCATATTTTCTATCATTACCTGATTCTTCATTACTACACTAAAAATACTTCCACTGGCTCAGAAGTCACTTGTGAATAGCTACAACTTAGTTCATTTCCTTCCAGAAAAGATCTTTAAAATATACTATAGAGAATATACTGCATGTCAGAGTGGTAACTCAGAAGATCAAATAGATCTTACTCCCCATAATTTCTCCAGCACTGTATAAAATACTTGTCAAAATTTAAATATCTATTATAGTCAGTTCATTGCCAGATGTAATACATTCTCTCCCATTTAATCTGTAATCTCTATAAATAACATAGCATTCATTTTAAGTGCTGTCTTGTATATCATCCAATTCATAGGGTAAATGCTTCAAGTGTGTATAAGAGAAATCAGAGTATTGAACACTTTTACTTATAAACTCTTTTCACACAGTAGATGTACTGGTCAGCTTTCCTGTTGTTAAGACAAAATACCAAATATACACAATCTATAAGAGGAAGTATTTATTTGGCTCATGGTTTGATAGAGAAAAAACCTTGTTGGCTGGCTGCAAACCTGAAAAATTATGACATCAGGGCATGGTGGACTGTAGCTGCTTATTTCATGGGAGCTGGGAGGCAGAGCACAGAATAAGAGGGCAAGAAAAACCTACTTTATGTTCTCCAAATGCAAGGCCCAATCACGCATCTCCAGATGCACCCTGTTCCCAATGGCACATTCAGCTCTGAATGTCAGCGAATTAATCCCCAATATATTGTATAATGTCCCCAAGATCCAATCATCTCCCCAGAACCTCTTCATCCAATGAGATGACAGTAAAGCTGAGCCATCACAGTGCATTGTCTTGTTCATTTAGAAAGAATTACTAGTCAATAAATCATGAATCAGGTGTTGCGATTTTAGCAATACCACTCTTCTGCAGTAATCTAAGAACACAAGAATATGAAAAAAACAGTTTAAGTTCACAAAAATCATACAGGACTGTTATGGTTGATACATTGTGTCAACTTGGGGAATCTGGAGGTTTGGCTGAGTGATTCATCAGGAAGCCAGGGTGCTTACTTTGTACACATCCTGAGCCTATGGAAGAGGAAGGCATGGAGATTATGTGAGAGCTACATGCTCCCTGGGTGGGGGTAGGCTGTTTACAAGATAAGGAAGAGAAGGAGGCTGCTTGCAGGCATTCCTCCCTTTTGCTGGTTGTTTTTGCTGTGCTCTGCCACCATGAACAGTTTGCCCGCTGCCATGTGCCACTCTGCCTATGAACCAGCCAAGTATGGGCTGAGACCTCCATGAAGGGTAAGCTAAATAAACCTTTCTTTCCTTCATTTTGGGTGTTGGGTATTTTGTCTCAGCAACGAGAGGAAAGTAACCAAGACAAGGACCAAACATATAAGCACAAAGTAGTAAGAGAGTTTAAATAAACAGACCTGCTAGTTTCAAAATCAGGGAGCAAGATAAAACCAAAAATGGTATCTTCATGGTCCTTAGGAACTAAAAGGATTTCCTGACATAGAAGAACAAGGTGCCTTGAAATCAGTATGGGAGTTGGTTCCCTACTCTGAAAAGAGAGTGCAAAAAATTCATGATGGATATTATGGCTCGGGTAGTGACTTAGATGAAGTTGGCATTGTGACAAAAAATGACACAGATATAGACATGCAAGCTATGCAATGTGTGTCTATTTCTGATTAGGAGAAATATAATTACAAAAACAAACATTATTAAAGGAATAACTACCCAGAAAAAGTGAAAAATCAAAAAACAAACAAATAAAAACAACAAACCTAATTCATTCTGAAAGTGGAATACAGAATTTGTAAACTCAAATTGACATTGAAGAAAGCCAACTAAATCAACTGGAAGATGAAATTGGAATGATCATGAAGTACGTTAGTCCATTTGGACTGCTAAAATAAAATGTCACGAAATGGGTAGTGTATGAAAAAGAGATGTGCAAGATGACATTATCTACTGACTTGATAACTGATAAGGTTCCTGTTTCACAGAAGAAGCACCTCTAGCAGCAGCATCCCCTAGTGGTCACAGACAAGAGTTTTCTTGGGTTATTTTGTGAGAGCTTTCATTCTCTTCATGTGGTTCCAGTTTTCAACATATGGGGGAAGCAAATACACAAATACAATACTCAGACTATGTCAACAAAACAAAAATGACCTTATAATAAATATTTTAGATACATTTAGGGGTAAGAAATTGTACATCACAAATGGAACTATGAAAATGTAGAAATTAAATGTATTGGTTATAATATTAGCTCATTGACATCTTTAAACAAAAACATAGCAATGAATTAATAATATTAAAGAATGAATTAAATAAACTATATGCCAAGGGAGAAAAAAAAGAATTACTACATTGAAACTGTTCTCAGGGATCAATGCAATTAGGAAAATTAACCAAACTATAAACATAAACAAGAATTAGCAACAATACCATGGACCTAACAGAGCTTCCAAGCAAAATGGAATTCTTAACTTCTTATATTTCTTGTGTAGTATATCTTCCCTTTGATTCTTTGCATTCATTCTCCAAACTTCCTCAGTTCCTTATTTCATGCAGCTGGTCTAATTACCTAAAGAAATGGGTTCCCTTATGCTCTGGTGTTCTTGTTGGGAAAAATCTGTGGGGTTCTCTGATATTTTGGAAACTCAGAACCTATGTGATCATACTGAGATGAAAGGTGCTGACCTCATGAGAGGAGGAGAGAATATTTTCTCCTCTACTCATTCTCAGCAAGAGAATATTAATGCCCCAGTCATCCAAAATGATTGGCAGGAACTATCAAGGCTATTGAATCTTCTGTTCCCTTCTTCATGGGAGGACACAATGTCTAGCCTTAGAGGCAGCAGCATGCATGCATCATTTCAGAAGCAAAGATGAGGCTCTTACCAGACACTGAATTGGCCAGCACTTTATCCTGACCTCTCAGCCTCTGAAATTTCTGAAGTAAACATCTGGGATCACAAATTACTGTCTGAGGTAATTCGTAACACCCGCACACACAGGCTGAGTCAGTATTCAGTCCCCTGGTTTCCTCTGTGGTTACCCTTCTTAGCTGTGTACCTAGTTGAACACTGCTGCGTGTTTCAAGATACTCTCAAACCGTATCTACTTATCGTTTGGTTATTATTCCTGCTCTCATGCCTTCTCTCTTCCGAGGTAGTGATTTTGTAACTTTCGTTGTTGCTAAGCTCTAGCATCTCAAATCATTTTGTATCTCAAAATATTTACGATTTATACTTCAAATCACGAATAATATCTGAATTATTTTTTGTATGCCTTAACAACATCTTGTGTGAACTCATGTTTATTGATAAGTACTCCTCTTTATTGTATACATCAATGATGTGATTTATTCTTTTTACAAACATTTCTTTTAACAGTTCACTTCAAAAACTAGAGTAGACCTGTGAATTAAATTGTCCTAGAATGAATAGACTGTAGCTTAGATCCTCACCCCAGACAATCCCTGCAAACTTTCACAACCTAGAAAATGTGGAAAGCAAGCATTCCTATTTTTATTTCATTAAATCTTACACACACACACACACACACACACACACACACACACACACACACACACACTTCTGTAAAGGCTGAAACATTGTTGTCTTGAAACAGTCTTGTATGTTCTACCAGTTGGGTCCAGATCAGTTTCGTATAATCATCCCAATGAAACCATTCCTGAGATACCAATCAGAGTATATTCTTTTTTCTACATCAGGACTCAGTCCTGCTAATAAAATCTTGGCAATTTCCATACTCAATCATAAGCACTGTCTTTAGCCTACTTTTGCCTATAATTTTGACAGAAACAGTAACTGCTTGGGATGAAACCTAAATTAACTGAGTCCAAATACCTAGGTGTTCTCATTAATTCAAATATTTCATACACTTCTTAAAAGGAGGGTGAATTTATTTTTGCTACCTTTTGCTTTGAATTTTGGTGAGAGAAAACCTGATCTATTAATTTATATTTCTGGTGGTTTTAAGTATCATTTGCCAATGTTGACTTATTCTTCTGGATTCCATAGACTTCCAGTACACACATCACTCTTACCCTTGACCAATTCTATCTTCTTCTCAACCCAATATTAACAACAAGTATCTCTTTTGAAGAGGAAAATGGTAAATTAAAGAAAGAGCTGTAATACTGGTAAGTGCACAAATATATATATGCAATATCCATATTTTTATTAAATGAATTTCATTATAGCAATTTTCTTTCTATGTCTTCACTTTGTTTTCTTTTATAATCCATCACTGTGGACAGTAGCAAGCCATCAACTTCGGTAATCAATTTGTCAATACATCTTCAGATTTTTTACATTTGCCTTATTGCTTTTGTAACTACACTCTTAGATGCATTAAAAGTGGGACTGATTTTAAAATCTAGCATATTGAAAGTTCAGTTTGATAAGGCGTACTACTCTATTATATTTTTATTTATTAATTGATTTGCCATTATACACTTACTACTGCTTGAGAATTTTCTATTTGCTGGTACCTTCTACATGTTTTTTTAAAAAATTGTGTCATTTTTGGTTGTGTTACTTACTCATGTTGCATATACCATGTAACTACACTCCACCCGACTCTACCTCCTTGCACCATCAGAAGACTTTGATCTAACAGTGTAGCATCACAAAGCAAGTTGAAAGTTTCTGCTTTAGATATGTGAATAAAGTATTTTTTTATCCAAGTTCAACTTCAAAGACAGGTCTTAGTGATCCACTTTCCAGAGTGGATGTACATATATATTAGCTTAACCTTTTAGTGAAAGAAACTAAGGAATGTAACCCAATCTTTAGTAGTTTAGGAAAAAATTTCCAATTTCTTTGTAGGGTTAAGTTCCCCTGACTTCTACTGTAGCAACTTAGTGTATGCTATCTATTGATAGATTCCTTATTTTCAAATTCCTCACCTGTGTTCGCACAAACAGCCCTTATGTTGTCTTTGTTCATCTCTTTTCTTCATAGTCTGCTTCTGGGAGAACCTAGTAGGGATGCTGAATTTAATAATGCTTCCTCTTAACCTGGGTAATTTATTTGTATTTGTATTTATTGCGATTTTAGTTATATTAGGATTTCTTTACACCATATACATACATATATATATATATATATATATATATATATATATATATATGAATAGTGAATATCGTGATAGTCACTCCAGAGCAACACGTTTCCTTTTTGAACTTACATTTGTTTTACTTAATTATACTTAAGAAAAGAAATAGAAATAGAAGGAAGAAAATATGTTTGCAATACAGAGAAGAAAAATAAATTTTATACGTTAGGTAAAATAGAGTATACATTAGGAAGAAAAACAAAACAAAACACTAATTCCAGAGTCTGATTTCAAATGACAGCACCTGTCCAAAGGATAGGTTGTGATGTCAAATGTTAAATTCTTTATGCTTAGGTATGTGCTTTAAATATTAAAAATGAATATCAAAACATTATTTTTTGCAACTTTGAAGGAGGAATAAATTATAAAATTCTCAAAGCTACTAGACTTTTCCAGTGCACACTGAACAACGGTAGAGTGCTCCTCACATTCCACTCACTCCTTTATTTGTTCCTCAGATCCCTGAGGAAAAACACTGCTATCTCTATTTCACAGATGAGGAATCTGAAGTTTTTGATACATTTAAAAAGTTGAGTGAACAACAGAAGGTGCCCAAGATATTCTGATGTATATGAATCAAACATTAGAAAAACATCCTGTTTATGAGGATAAAATTGAAACTTTTTCTGAGGTAAGATAATAAAATAATTGAACCATTTAACGTCAAAATTTGAAGTGTTTTGCAGTTTTCTTTATATCATGCACTATTATATAAATGTTATGTTGTAGAAATATCTGCTATCTGAAATTTTTGAACTATTTTATACAATTTTTACATATTTTTTCTATTGCTCCATTAACACCCTCATTGTCTGGATTGTAGATACGTTTTCAACGTGTACGCCAAACATTTACTGCGTTTCAGTAAATCTCATGAGCCAATAAACTGAATCCTGCAAATGTTTTGTAATGTTAGAAACATTTCTAATGTCTTAGTTTATTTTATCTGCATGAGAATCATGGTCTATGGGGGCAGTGTTAAAAAATATAAACGTGCTTAGAAAAACTAGTGAAATATGCATAACTTTTCAGAGCAAAGAGGAATACATTTATTGAGCAAATCTATGTAATTTTTCTGGGCTTGCCACGTGGCTAGTAGTATGAAGTCTTTGTTGTAGACTTTTAACACCTGAAAGACTCATTGTTCTGATATGAGCATAGCACTGTCTCCACATTATTTCCAGAATTGCTGTAAGGGTCAAAGAAAATCATGGTGAAATGTTTTTGAAACTGTCAACTGCCATAGAGAGAGAAAATACTTAAGGTATTATTGTTAATAAAGTAAGGATTTACAGGAATCTTCCATTTGCATTCTTCACTAGAGTTTCTGTAATGGAATAGATGTTCTCACTTAGCCACTTAGGCTATGGCCACTATAGATAACCTTTACTATTTTAAATTTTTTTATGTCAAGTGATAAAATCCCTGCTCATCACCTTGTTAAATTATAGGAAAAGAGCCCAGTGAGCTGACCCTGACTATATTTCCCAGATATTCGCTGTAAGAAGCTGTACCGCTTGACAGACTCTCTCCCAAGGAATTCCTGACACATTGTACGAGTAATTTCAGCATTAACATAAAAGATCCTTTCAGTTCCCTAATGTTCGGAGGCTGCTTCACATTCAACCATATTGTCTTTTACTCGTTCACCCTGCAGCTTGTTATTTGCAGGAACCTCACTCCTCCTTTCATCGCAGCTGGAACCTTCATGCTGATTGTCATCTCTTATCTTTTCAGTCATTACCTCACACTCCCAAGAACATTGCTTTCTGCCGGAACCTCCTCGAACCCACCACACTCTCAAAGCGGTCAGCTCCTTGGGGTTTTATGTTTTTTAAGCTTCTTTGGCTTCTAAGGCCTATCATGCTATTCACTATTTTGCATTCATTTGCAATACTCCTTTCCAGTTTTCCTCCTCCTTTTGCTACTTTGTAAAAGTCCAACACTGATTATGTTGAATAACAGGGCTGTACTTCCTATGTCCGGCTGCCCGGCATCATGTCCTGAGCCACTGGTGGTTCCCACCGGCGGGAATGTGCTCAGGAAACTCAGATGAGCTACGCTGTATCAGGGCAACTCAGAGAAACAGGTGCACCCATAACCTCTGGTTCTTTTTGAATCATAACCAGGAATAGCAATTTACTTCCTGCTCAAAATTCTACTCGATTTCTTGTCTGTTTACTCTGGTTTTAATCTCAAGGACTGAATTGGGTCTTGTTCTTTTTTTCCCTCAGGCATCTTTTTGGTGTATTTCAGTTGAAAATTGCAATGAAACGGAAGTAAAATAGGAAATTTCTATGACCTATCTACCTGGCTACCTGCACTTATACTCAGGATCTGTTTCTCTACCTGGTTTAAAGATTTTCTTATCTATGTTATTAAAATCTAAGGCTAAGTCCTGTGCTTCTTCAATGACATTACCAATGAAACTATTTTAGTGTGTGTTTTGGCCCATATGAATTTATATTCTGTGGAAGACACTCAATGCAGAACAATACTCAAAATATTTTGACTGAATGTTCTCTTTGCTATAAATAGTATTAAATACCTCTATGTTCTGTAGTAAAATACACTGTTTGTTGAATGTAATTTTCTCTTTTAATTCTCTCTATATTACACCAAAGATTTTTTTTTTCTTCTGAGGTAGGAGCTCACACTTTCCAGCTGACTTTGAACAACACACTTTATGATTCAGGCTGGCTTTGCACTCACAGACATCTTCGTATCAGCCTTCCTGTGGTAGGGTTAGAGGCAAGTGCCACTACTCTTGGCCTCCATGAGATCTGTTTATGAAACCTGCTGGACAATATTTGTTTTCCCCTTACTCGCCTTGTCAGAAAGACGGTAACAACTGATCACTCCCTTCTGTATAGTTCTTGATAAGACATTCAAGTTGTAAGCTCCTTTAATTCTTCTGACCTTTACGTTTTCTATTTTTTTATATTTTATTTTGCTAACTTCAGCTCTTATCATTTACAGAGGTCAATCTATAATCACTTTTTTATTTGTACCAGGAATCAAACTCAGGAGCTTGCAATTACCAGGCAGGTTCTTGGTCTGCTGGGCCCTATCTTCACAGCCCATAACCACTTTCTTGGTAGTAACGTGTAGTTTCACAACTTGCCACAAATATTGGCAAGGTTGCGGGGATAAAGGAGCCCTCCTTCATTATGTGCATGGAAAATGGTACAAGCAGTATGGAAACCCATAAGGAGGTTCCTCAAACAAATAAAGTGGAAATTTTATTTGCCTCAACTATACCTCATTGGATATCTTTCTGAAAGAGCTAAAAGCATTATGTGACGGCGACATATATATTCCCTTCTTTAGATCTGTTCGAACATTGCATTATTAATGAAGCTGTCTCTGGTGTGCAAACTAATGCTAATTGCTTTCCCTGTTGTTTGAAATTATGTAGTTTATAGCTGAATGCTCTATTAGGCTAGGGTGTACCTTCATTTTCTGCCACTATTTCAGTCTTGGAAGAGTAAAAGATATTACTAGGACATTAAAAAATGTTTAAGTTTTTATGTGAATAGTGAAAGAATTTTATGTTGTCTATTTTGCATTTAAGCCAAAAGCTAAATGAAGCCAAAACAGGATGTGCATATTTTTCTTCTTTTCAATGAAGTTGACAAATTATCTGATTCTGTGAATGAAGAATTTACTGTTGATTAGCAGATCCTTTGAGGTGGTCCTGTGGAGAACGACTTTGCCATATTGTATCCTGTTAGAGGCAAGCGCCTCCTACTGGGATTGTCTTTCAAGTGGGGTATTCATCAAGATAATTCATTAGGGAATAGTAAGAACATAAAAGTGGATAACACAGAACCCTAAAGGTGATGCTGTCAGTGCAATTTGATGACAGAGGTGAGTGGGAAACCTCTCACTCATCTAGAGTTTCTCCAAGCGTAAGATTTTACTTCAACCAGAAAAAGTTGAAAGAAATGTTCCTTCTTTCTTTTTTCCTTAAGTTCTGGGGCATTGGAATAGATCAATTTCCGGTCTGAGAAGTGCTAGACAGAGTAATGCATTGCCACAACCATAAGTGTTATAAAATAGACAAGCTGCTGAAAAAGATCTCTGCAAAATCTGTAGATTTATGGTACTGATAATACAATGACTACAGTAAGGAAGAAATGGCAAAGCAGACAATTTCCCAGTCAACAACGACAGAATAAAGAGATGGTGGTGGGTAAGTTTCAAGGGAAGAGGAAGAAAGTTAAAATGATCAGAAGGAATTGCAAACATGTTTTTCACTTAAATGTACATTTTACCTTGAGGAACTGCTAAATAACAGCGTTAAGAATTGAGCACTGGGAAATGTCAATAATTAAGGCAGGAAATAAACATGAAGAATTGTTTTATTAAGTGATTTTTGTGTTTCATAAATAAAACATGAAATTGTATTACATTATTATGTATTCTTATTTCATCTTTTACTTTCCATTAATTTCTGCTTTGTAGACTTAAAACATGTACACATACCAGGACAAAAGCTTCAGTAGACAAAGAGTAAATACCATATATATTTGGAACATGTGGTATAAAGAAGAATGATTGGGCGTGGTGACACACGTTTACAATCTCAGCTGCTTTAGAGGCAGAGACCGGCCTGTACATCTTTCTCAAAATAAAATACAGGATGGAGATTAGTTGTAGAAGATTCATAGGCACAAACTCCAGTGAAGACTCTCACCAAAAATGTTTTGACAAACACTCTTTAGACTATAGAAAGTTCATAATCTACATGTAAGTTTCACACAAATCTCAAGCCAAGAATGGAATTCATTTATTCAAGCAGTTGGTTAATGTAATAAATATTTAAAATCCATTAAACAGATGGATATCATGCAGGAAAAGATAATGTTTCAGTAATTTAGAAAGACCTACATATAAAAATGAGAATCCTTGCAATGTTTCAGTTAGTTTTCCTTCCAACAGGTAGTGCAATTAACTAATTCACTGATACCCAAACAAGCAAACAAGACTCTAAAGGAAAAAAAAAAAAAAAAAAACAAAGGCAGTGAAACCAGGTAATAGTTTTGAATACTAAAGAGTTGCATTTATGCATGAATGAACTTACACTAATTTTCAACTGGAAGCTTATTTTTGTATAGTAGTTAAATTGGTGCATTTAAAAATACTAGTTGATATTTTATACTATTAAGCATAAAATATTTTATGTACAAATGTATCCATGCGAATTAGAATGGTTCCCAAATAATAAAATTGTAAACATTTTAGAAACATAGAGTGTATATTAAATATGCAGTGAAAATAGTGTATTTATATTTAAAAATACAGGTCGGGAAGTTTTAGCTCGGTGGCACAGCACCTGCCTGGCAAGCACAAGGTCCTGAGTTCAATTCCTAGTACCAAAAAAAAAAAAAAAAAAAAAGAAATCCTATATTTAAAAATACATGCACATGCTAAATATTAACATTACAGATTTTAAACATAAAATTATTTTATAAATGCAAGACATCATCTAGGTGTTATATTCCACTAAAAGTTCTGTATTCATAATTAATTTAAAATGTATTTTTAAGAAATAATTAGTGCCTGCATTTTTGATATTTAAAAATTATTCTGAAAGTTAGCAGGAAAGAGACAAAAGCAAATTATGCTGCCAGATATTTTTAAATTTTATTAACTTATGATAAACTCCTAAAACTTCCCAATTACCACTGACATTATTTTTTAATGAAAGAAAATAAGTTCTAAATTTTAAATAATGTTAAATTTTATTTTTAAGTGAGGGGGTAAAGCAGGGGTGAAATTTTACTCTGGAAATGTCAAACTTTTTAGAAGCTTTGAAAAAGTGTGGATAACCTGCTAACATGTATTGCATTCTAATTATTTTCTGATTCTTTGGTTAGGAGATAGCAATTTACTCACATTTTATTTGTAGAATGAGACTTTGGTTTTTGTGCTTGGAAATTTGGAAAAAAAACTTTAATTGAAAAGAGGTTTCATGAGCATCTGAAGAATTTGATCAAAACTACTTTTCTCTAATTTATATAGCAACTAAACATAAAAGCAAAATATGAAGAAAGAAAAAAACTGTCAATCTCAAAATCAATGCTTCAAATAGGAAGAAGTACACAAGAGTCTACTTCCCACTTGCCGCTCAATTGCTATTTCAATTAGAGATGAGCTAGTCAAGGAGTGTAGTCAAATAAATGTAAGACAATGAGAAGATGAAGAGCCCTTAATAGAATCATCCTCAGTTTAGAGGGCAGATGATAAAGTGAGCTAAGTAACAGTGAAGCCAAATGCAAAGCGTCGCAGGCATTCATATTTATCACATTCTGAGGAAGTTCCACAGTTGAACTAACACACAGCAGAGTAAAAATAAAAATTAATACTTTACAGATGCAAATTGCCTTTCTGTGAAAATATTTGCCTTGTTTAATAATCAGGAGCAATTATACTCAATGTAAATGGCTGTAAGCTTTTGACCCTTAGGTGAAATTTCTTAATCAAAATAATATGCTGTGATTTGAATGTTAGGACTTGGCACCTCCCACATCTAAATAATCAACTAAATGAGTTGATTTAACCTCTAAGTCATCTAAATTCACAACCCTGTCACTTTTTACATCTTCCGTATACTGTCCAATTTTGGTGAGACAATAGTAGTCACAACTTCTTTAATTTAGCATCCCCCATAAAGGCTGGGGATGAAGCTCACTGATAGGACACTACCTACCATGTGGAGTTTCAGAATTGGATCCCTAGCACTGCAAAAAGAAGTCCTTTCTTAATTTCAGCTTCACACCAGATATCACTTATCTAATCTAAATTACAATTTTTAAAACTAATACAGATGGAAGTGGGATTCTAAGCTAAAGAGATAACAAAACAAAGCAACCCAAACCTAAACAAAACATAAGAAAGAAAGAAAGAAAGAAAGAAAGAAAAGGAAAAGAAAAAAGACAAGAAAAGGAAAAGAAAAAAAGGGAAGGGAAGGGAAAGAGGAGAAAAGGAAGAAAGAAAAAATAAGCAAAGCACCAAAAAACAAAACAAAACAAAACAAAATGGAAAAGAAAGCCTGCAAGGCAAGCTAACAAGCAATCTTAAAGGAATTTCTGCTTGCCACTTGTTGCCTCCCAGATGTATTTACAGTCCTGGCTGTTTGTCTGCTGGTCTCCTGTAATGTACTGTATTATGAACTTTTCATCTCAGTTAAATTCTCTTTAGGCTTATCACATTTAAAGATCAACCTCCTCCTCAGAGTATCCCAGCTTCCAGTCACTGCAAACTTTTTGATCATCACTACAGAGTAATTGACCTGTTCCATGCACTGGATCTGTATGAACCGGAAGGGTAAACAATCATCTAAAATTCAGAAATTCTACCATAGATCATCACTGAAATATGTATGGATACTACCATGGGGAATTTAATGTACAGACTCAACTGTTTTGGTAGTCTTCCATCAAAGAGGTGAAACTTAAATTCTCCTCTCATTGACCTCAGACTGCACACATAGTTTTTCTACAGACAACTTTAGAAGTATTTTATGTATAGAAAGTTTTGGTGTATAAATGAAAAGTAATAAAATCAGTCAGAGTTTGAATTTTTCCATTAGAATGCATGGATTTTATTTGCATTCTGATTTTAAAAAGTTTATGATACATATTATTGCTTGTATGTAGATATGACCTCAAAGCCTCATGTACCCATAGGTGGGATTTTCTGGAGGAGGCTGAGTCTAAGATGTGTGAACTTGGGTTAAGGGTATGTAATCACTAAATTACTTCATTAATTTATTTAGCATAGTTCTGAGTCTGCATAATGTGTGGCCCCACCCGGCATAGGTGGCACCAATCAATAGGCTTGTAGCCTGCGTGGGATATAAGGGGAAAGAAAAAGGGCAGTAGCTGCTTCCTGCTTCCTGCTGCTCTGCCATGGGCTGTTTCTTCTCTCTGATGTGCTTCTGCTCTGTCCCTACCTTGGAGCTGAAATAAACATTTCCTCCTTTAACGTACGGATGTTAGATTTTGTGTCTCAACAACAAAACATGGCAGATGGAACATGTTTACAGTATATGATAATCATAGTATTTTATATAAATGTCCAATTTAATTTGGGTAATTCACATTTGTCAAATAAAAATGGGTTAAAAGTAAAGTAACAGGTTAAAACACAAAAATAAAAACAGGTTAAATCCTTAAAGTCATAACACTGGACAGAAATTTATTTAAGTATTCTTATTAATGATATATTCTCAAAAATTGATTATTTTGATAGTAAGATAAACACCAAAGCACACTACAGCCCTTTATCCTCTGTTCTCCAAATTTAAATCACACCTTGGGGAGAGGATGTTGACTTTAAAAGGCACACATCCATTGTTTGCAATTGCTACCAGAGCAAATTTAGCAAATCAAATCAAGATACTGGCTCAGATTTGTTCAAATCACAAACCCATGAGCATGTCTGGCCCACAGCTGACCGTAGAAGGAACCGGTCAGCATAGACAGACACTAATAGAAAGTAAAGCGTTGTCTCCTGAGAACCTGCACAGGCATGATCAGCTCTACATGAACTTCTTGGTAGTAAATTTTTAAAGAGTTTTTTTTCCACTTACTTCTGAAAATATATGATGACTCTTTCATTAAAGTCCATTTCCTTTTGTGTAATTTTCCGTGGACATGGAAACCTGCATTTATCTCCTAATTACTCTATGTATGACTCATTTCTATAATCAGGTCAATCTTGTCCTTCCTTTCTCTAAGCTAAACAAATCTAATTCTGTTAATATCTCTATTTGCCAGAAAGCTAATTATCTCTTTCTTTTTTTCTGACCATCACCCATTCTTCTGCCTTTTCCATTTTAAGGTCAGTATCTAAATATGTACACAATTATAGAATCTTGATTGATGTAGAACAGTGGAAAAGTTGCTTTCCACGGCTTCTCTAGTTATTTTATTCAATACTTCTCAATATCTTATTGGATTATCTCTTGTCATAGTATTTCACTGTAGATTTCAGTATAACCATTAATACTAGGCTCAGTAATCATATTTTTCTTAGATATGTACACATATATAAGCACACATAAATACATATTTGTACATATATAGCATATGATCTAATAAAGAAATATTCTTCTCAGTGTATTTGTACGCCAGCCATACTGCAGCTCTGGTAATACTGTTTACCTCAATCTCCTTCCCAATCCATTCATCTCTTCCACCAGCAAACTAATCTTCCTAAAGGTCACTTATTCATATCTTCAGAGAAGCCTTTCCTTGTTAACCTGCACATGAAGTCCTGGAAGTCCTAGCACTGCAAGATGCTCCTTATCCCATCTCTGGACATAAGGCTGAGCTGATTACACTAGAGTACGTGCTCTCTGAGGAATTCTTCTATTATGTTATCTAATTTTACAGCATTTATAATACTTACACAAATTTCTCTTTAATTACATCTTGACTGTCTTATTCTAGACTCACTGAGAAAATGTCATGTGATTTATTGTTTTGTCTTTATAAATGTACCTTTGTATAAGCATTGGGATGCCTAATACTGTCTGTGTTAACAGAAAAATTCATTATATTACTTAACATACAAATAATATGACAATATTCAATTAATATATATTTAAAACACTTCCATAATGCCAGTTCTTCTCTAGACCATTAACCATATGTAAATCAGAATTATGGCCTACCTTATAAAAGAAGAAAGTGAATATTATCTTGGCAGGGGGATAGAATATAGTTCACAGTTGCTATAAAACAAAACTCTGTTCAGAGGATGAGACAGAGAGCCAGGGGCCAGATGTAATTACTCTAACCTCATCTAGGTTTGGTTTCATGTGAAAAAGCCTGTGAAACTACAAAATGCTTCCCAGATTAAAGATAATGTTGGGTGAAGCAGAACTTTGGATTCTTTCTAAGATCCCAGGCTGCCTTAAAGAAAGACGTTTACGTATCTACACACTTGTAGAGGAAGAGAGATGGTACCGCTTGCTTTGTTTAAAGTGGAGAGCTGCTTAAGCACTGTGCTCCTACCGACAGATCCCGTCTTGAGAGCCAGGCAGAAACAGTGTCGAGTGCACGCTTACTGAGTTGAGTGTTGTGTATTAAAGGCTGCAGCTGGCAGAGCACAGAACAAATACGGAGTAAAGGACACGGACAGGGACTCTGGATTAAATAGGACCCCGAGAACTGTGATGAGAGTGGATGAATTAGGAGAGCCCAGTAGGCTCTGACTATGGCAAGAACAGAGACGAGCTTGCCCAGCTGTAACTTACAGCCTCAGTAATAGAAGGATACCTGGAGGGAAGGAGAATTAACGCTTGAGCGGTGAAGACCCAGTGAACACCGCAAATATCTAATTCAGAGCATTGGTCTGTTATCTCAGTGTGGTCAGGATGCATGAACAGTCTTCTCACATCAGTCGAAAGGAGGAGCCAAACACATCCTGGAAGTCTGAACCTTTCTCTCAAAGGAGACTACGTATTGGAAAATGAAACCAAACTGTAATACTTCAGACTGTAATATATCTAATGTTCCCTGCTTTGGGCAAAGACCAATACTCGTGAGCCGCCCCCCATAAATTTATAAGAAATAGCATTATTTTTTTCTTACATATCTAAAGGGCGAAAATAATGCTTGACTTGGCAAAAACAGCAGGTTCCCTGGATGGAGCACATGGGAATTGCAGCCTTTCACACACGCTGCTTATCTGTTTGGAAGCTGAATCCAGAATTCAAACCCTTCCCATAAAATCCAGATCCAGTCTACCAGTCCACACTACCAGTGGTTGTAATGACTGGTTCTCTCTCGATAAATTTCCTTAACACAGTGATCTATTTACTGTGGTCCAAGGGTTCTTATTTTTATGTCTTTGTTCACAAATTACCACCTCTTTCTTTTTTTCATAATCCTCTTATACTTGGTTTTTGAGAATCAAATTGTGATCTACCTTCTTAATCTTACTATATCTTCATCTCTCTATATGCTAAGATCTCACAAGGGAGCATTTATGCTCCTACATTGCTCATTTTATTTATTGCTTACTCAGCAATTAAGATTGGAATTACTCAGAGAAGGCACGTAATGTGTCACAAATACTGCAGAGAGAGATGAAAGGCAAAGTCAAGAGATTACAGAATTTGTCCCCCCAGTTTTTCTGAGCTTCATAACATCCTTTTAGCAATGTGAAAACTCCATTTTTTTTTGGCTTTTTGAGACAGGGTCTCACTATGCATTTTAAGCTGGCCTTGAGCTCACTTTATAGCCCAGGCTGGTCTTGAACTTGCAAAGATCCTCCTGCCTCAGCCACACAAGAGCTGGGATTACAGGTGTTCACCACTATGCCCAGCCTGAAAAATCCATTCTTTAGTCTAAAGAATAAGTAGTAAAGTATATGGCAGTAATTTCAAATAATGAAGTAATAAAATTTTTTGAAAATATTAGATATTTAAAATTATTTCAGTGCTAAATAATTGGATATACAGTTGATCCCTGACTTACAGTGAAGTTATTTATGGATACACTTATCATAATTTGACAATATCTTCAGTAGAAAATCATGAACTATACCTATTCTTAAAAATATCATAGCTTAAAAACATAGTACATTTCAGAGCTTTGGATATTTCACTCCTGCAAGCCTAGCTGGAAACCTTAGCTTGCTTCCACTACCCTGAACACTGAGAGCATATTGTACCACACACCTGTAGCCCAAGGAATGACCACAATTCAACAGTGATTTCTACTAAATGCATATCATGTTCCCAGCATCATAAAGCCAAAACCTTATACATTGAACAATAGTGTGTCAAATTGAATTATCATTTTTCTTTTTTGAATAAAATGCAAATCAATTTAAATGTTTAAGTTAGTAGGGCTGTTCTAGTGATGTCTTTACAATAATTATTAGGAGAGATAAATGTGGTGGATGGCTGTAACAGACTTACATCAGCCGGGTCAAAGAGGTGAGGTTTACTCAGCCTTTGCTGCCTTGAAATCGGAGAATATACTGTTACAACTCCTCCAGGTTTTCCTTTGACGTAAAATAACTGAATAAGGTAAAGGAGAAAGATCTGTTGGAGGTTTTGCATGATCATGGACAGAGCAAAGTCCAGTTGAAATATCACTGTGAGCTCTAAATGGGAGACACTGTGAAAGCTACAAAGCATAATGACCAGCAACAACAGTGGCCACTGTTTTCTGTTTCTCTATGTCCGTTGTATCCAACATGAACACCACTGTGCTTGAAGACAGAGCCCTGGGAGATCATTTATTACCTAGTTTTATGACTTCCTAGATTTTTATTAAGTTATCTCCTGCACTTCCTAGGGTACCCAAACAAGTCATTTTAAAGGCCAATGGCACAGTATAAGCACCCTTGCTATCTGACTATTACATTTCATATCAATGTGACAGTAGCCAGAAAGTTCAGGAGGGGATCTGGTCACTATTTCAATTTTCTCATTTCATACTAAAATATTTGAATCATACCAAATTCATGACATTCAAGGTTTTAAAATGAAATTATTACACTAAGTAGAAAAAACCCAGTGGTACAGGGTGACTTTCCCCCATCTGTTTGTTTATAAAGTATCACTCTTTGTATCTTACTTATCTCATACACATAGGAGATTTCTCCAGGCATGTTCTGTCTTCTCCCCATATTATAAATTGAGAGTAAAGATCTCTTTTATGGTGACAATTTTCCTTTGTAATTTATTTGTGTCTCTTTTATGTTATATCAATTTCTGAATTATACTCACGCATCAAATATATAGTTTTCCATGTTACAATCTATTAACAATATTTCAGGATAGAATATATTATCATGTGCTTTTCTCTACGGAACCTGGTACAGTGCTTAGATAGGAGAGGTACTTAAAAATACCTTGAGTCAGTAAATATGTAATGGATTCTGAGAAGTTTGTAACATTATTTTTCTGTGACTGCTAAAGCTAGATGTTCCCAAGTACTTTGTAAGATGAACTATCAATCAGGTATTTTGCAATTTAAGAATGAGTAAGAAAACTTGCTTATATCTAGTCTAAGCAAGGGTCATAGGCATTTACAACATGTTGTGAAGAGGGTCTAAGAAATGGGTCAGTGAAGAGGGCATCTACATTAAAATACCACAAGATAGAGAACACATGTCCCGGACCTCAAGGCTATGGGTCCAGTTGCACTTGAAAAGCTGAATATTTGCCATTTGCAGTTGGAGATTAAGAAATATGTTATCTGACCCAAGCCTAAAAATCAAAGCTAAGAACTTGACTGGAAGGCTAGAGTGACTCAGAATTGGAAAGAGAAAGAGAAGTCATGATCTGCATTGAGAGCTGTTGCTGAAGGAGCCTAATGTGAGACTTGAAAGAATGAAGAAAACTGAACGCTTCCCCCTGAGGCGCTGTTGCTTTATTTTACATTGTTTTTTCTCTAATGAATCCCAGGAGAGCCAGAAACCCTGTGATCAAAATATTTCAGAAGAGAAAGACCCATATTTCACTTCCAAAACTTTTAAGTTTTCACCTGCAGGAAGAGGTGAAGCAACTGTTACTTTAAAAAGACCAAACAATTTTTTTTAAATGATGGGATTTTTTAATTTAAAAGAACACTGAAAGTTCACATTTTAGAATCATGAATTAGGGAGATTGTATTTAACCTTCAGAAATATTTAAGACTAGTATATCCCCTAATATCGCATATGATTAAAGCAATACACTTCTGACTTAAGAGCCTTCTTCAGTAATCATTGGCATAGCGATAAAACTACAACTCATACATGTGTACATTTGTCAAACTGTTGCTGCTACACGGAAATCTCTTATGCTATAAGGCAATAAATTTCTCTCCCATGTCCATCACCTCACCACCCCATCCACAAGTGATCTCCCATCATGCTACATATGTTACATTTTTTTGAGATTTAAATGCTAGAATCAGAGTGTATAGTTTTTAAGGTTGGATCCTAGATCATTTCATCCAGCATAAGTATTTTACTGTTCATCCATAATGTTGGTCTCATAAATGTACTCATTTTTATTGCTACAATTATCACTGATACAAGGATGAATTTATAGTATAACATGTATTTCCATTCCCCCCATTCTCACAAATCCCTAGGAGTACTGTGGTGGTAGTGTACAGTTGACATAAGCTTCATAAAAGTAAGATGATGAGAACAGTACTACTGCACTGCCAAACTTTTTCCCAAAGATGTTGAGTTGTCATATACTCACACCAGTAGCTTACGAGAGTTCCTGTCCCACCTCAAATTTTACAATATTTAATGTGGCCAAGCCTTTTAATATTAGCCATTAACACCAGGTCAGAGTATCATATTATGGTTTAATTTGCATTTCACTAATGATTATTGATGATGGGCAACTTTTAGTGTGTGTATTGGCAGTTTACCTAAGAACACATGTTTTAAGTTGCAGAAATTAAGTTATTCTTATATTTTAAATGACAATACATCTGTTACTTGATTGTACAACATACCAGTTTTAATTGAATGAACTACTTCACAGTTTCTTATTTTATTAAATGATTTTCAACCCAATAATTCAGTACATCAGTACTATGTTGCTTAATTATTTAAAAGTTATACAAATTTACTAATGTGGCAGTTTCTTATCTTCAAAAATACCTTTTAGGAACATTAGGGTAATTTTTACATTGTGGTAATGCCATTTGTACATAATTAAGCATATAGCCATAAACAAAGCAAAATAGAAGATGGGATGAAGTTCACTGGTTAATTTAAATGTCTCAGCACAGGTGTCAAACAGTTGCCTCAGACTGGATGCACTGCAATGAGTGTTATCTCATCAATGAAAATGAAATATAAATCAATATCATTACAAAGATAACTTCAAATTACTGGGTTTTTATTAAACAACCTTAGTACATATAAACAATTGAGACACAGAACAGCATTCAAACCTATAATATGAGCACTTTGAACTGTATTTGTACAATTTTTAACATAGACTTGGAAGGACGTTATTATGTAAATTTGTTTTCAATGTTTTTTCTAATTTTTCTGACATTTTTCTCAGTCTATTTTCTAAATTGGCTCCTAAAAATCTTCTATTGTTTTTCATTGATGCAATAAACATCCTTCAAGATTTTTTTTTTTGCAAAAAGGGTTGGTTAACCCTGGTAAATAGCCACAAGATATTTCCAGTGTGATAAATGTGAGTCCTCTGACATTACATTAGCTCTTTTGCATTATTAATCTAATGAGGAAGAGGAATACAGGAATAATAATTTCATTCTAACCGTCACAAATAAGGTTTGGGGAATAATCTACTAGATGATTATAATAAACTGTAAGGAAAACATAGTCTAACAACTTTTATGCAATAAAAGATAAAATGATCACTCTCTCAAATAACTTCATTTTTGTTTGTTTATTTTTTCCAAGGCACAGATGGTTGTTGAAAGCTTGATTGTTGATATAATTTAATTCAGTTTGAAACATGTAAATGTTAGAACAGAAAAAAAAAACTATAATGATCATGTACCCGGAATGTTGTTCAATACTTTTTATTAGCATTGCTCAACAGTGCAAATAAGACGAATTGTTTTAGCCTGGTAAAAACCCCAGAAACATTTGTCTTCCAATAAACTGCCATGCCTCAGTAGAAAATTCTTGATTGTCAATTTTTGTGACATCAGATCAATCTTTTAAATATCTGATAGTTGTTTTCAGTGAAAATATTCATTTGAATGCATTTTAAAAGTGGCATCAATGTGGTCATGATGGCGCACACCTGTAATCCCAGGACTGGGGAGACGGAAGCAAGAGGATCACTGAAATACGTAATGAGTTCAAGGCCAGCCTGAACTACATAGTGAGTCCTTACCTAAAAAAAGAAAAAAAAATCAGAAAAGCTAATTTAAGGAGTAGAAATTTGAAAAGAGAGAAAATACGTGTGAAAAAGCCCCCCACAGAAAGTTTTGTAAGTATCAAAGGAGGGATTTTGTGTTAAACTCAGAGATACAAGTGAAAGTGATCATATCATACGTGAAAGAAATATAAGGAAGTATGAGTTTCAAGAAAGACATTGCGAAAGAGAGCTGTTCAGGGTTAAGGATTATATCATAATGTGTTTGATATATATGACTATCCATATATCTGTCTATATGTATGCACGTATCCGTCTATCTAAACCTAAATTTCTCATTTCAAACCCGTACTTGATCTAACCTCCTCCTTGCTTCTGTCCTACATAATTACACCCTTTCCAAACAGTGAAATGCCTTACTACAATTGTGCCTTATATCACTCTCCTTTATCAGAGTTAGATTACTTAAAAAGCAATTTCAAAGTTAATAATCAAAAAAACAAAACAAAACAAAGTTAAGAATCCATACCAATGCAAGAATATCACTATTTTCAAAAATTTTAAACTGACTTTTGATCTTAAGAGCTGAGGTATTATTGTCAAAATACTGTGATAATATATTTACAAGTGATAATATACTTATGATTTCTTTGATTTAGTTCTGTGTTTTCCTCTCAGGGATATAGCTAGTTTGATTAGTTTGCTTGTTTTCTCTACATTTTAAACCTTTATTTTTCTTGACTCTATTTTATTGACTGTGTAAAATGTTAATGTGGGTTCAAATGTCAAAACTAAATCCAACAGGACTGGATTGAAATGTTGGCTCACCCCTCAATACCATTTTTTTGATTTTGTTTTCATTTACCTTGTATAGAAAGGTTTTAATTTTATTTCTTTGGGAAATCACCACACTCACTTTCATAAGGTTGTACTTGTTCACACTCTAACCAACAATGCAGGAGGGTTTCTTTTCATCTGACAAACCAGTATGCATATTCTTTCTCTTGATGGTTACCATTTTTTCTGGTGTAAGATGACATTTGGAATTGCTTAATTTTCATTTCTCTAATCTCATGTGACCCAGAAATTCCTATGTAGATACCCTCCCTAAAGAACCGACCATAGCATATTACAAAAATACATACATACCAATGTTTACAGCAGTGCAATTCATAATAGTTAAATCCTGAAAGCAGTTCATATGCCTATCAACACATGAATGGGTAAGGAAAATCTATATATAATGGAATACTACTTGAATATAAAGAAAGGTACATTTGAGACATATGTGGACAAATAGATGCACCGGGAAAATATAATATTAGGTGAAATAAATCTGACACAGATGCCTAAATACACTATGGTGTCTCTCATGTGCAAACAAAGGGAAAAATGAAGAATGAATAGAAGGATACAAGGGGTTGGATACCATGCAGGAGGGGCCCAGGAGACAAGAGCAAAGGGAGAGTGAGAGGAAGGTGAAGTAAAAAGAAGTAAGGTGTGTCACGTACAGCTACCCAGAAAGAATGTGGACATGACCTGTCATAACCAGGAGCTGAGAATAACGAGAACAATGTAAATAGAGGAGATGTAGAGAGAGGGAGGGAGGGAGGTGAGAAGGGGAAGGTACAAGGTGTGTTACGCACACGCACCTACTCCGCAAGGTGAAGGGAATGGAAAACATGCTGCAGATGTGCACTAGCAAAAGTAAAAGCATAAATGAAAAAAGTATTACATTTTTAATGGCTGTCATGAAAAATGAAGCTCACTGAAAACACTAGATTTGTCATTGTTCTTATTTCTGATGGCTGGAAATAAGAATAAGAACTCACAAAACTTTCATTATTTTCAGTATATAATATTACTGCTACTTAAATATCTATACTATGAAATCTCTACTGTAATTTAGAAAACCATGCTATGCTTGAATGTTCAAATCCAAAGAAACATGAAGATGTTCAAGTAGCTATTTAACTCAACTAATTATTTTCTCTTTCACATACTGGTACATAGCCATCATGAGTATTTCCTTTACATATAAAGATAAAATTCTTCCCCCCTCGTTTCTCACATTTGAATTCTTTAGCCTTGACAGTTATATTCTATGTTAAAAGTTGAATCAACAAAACATACTTTTGTTTGATTTGGGGAACTCAAAAATAGAAATACTAAATAACATTCAATGCCATTCAACAGATTTTCCAGAAAGTACTATTAAAGTTAAATTATGTTAATTTGTTTTTGCCTTTTTCTGGTACAAGGAATAGAACTAAGGACCTTGTGCTTGCCAGGCAGGCCACTGCAGAGCTGAGTTAAATCCAGGCCCCAAATTATGTTAATTTAATCAATTCATAAAACAAAAATTATACACTTATTGGTGCTATGTGGTATTTTAATACATATGTACATTACACAGCATTTAGATCAGGTTACATACCTTCATTACACAGCGTTTAGATCAGTATAAATACCATCATTTAGATTAAACGTATCATTTTTAGTGAGAATGTTCACAACCCTTATACTTTTTGAAAGTAGAGCACACTACCGTTAACTATGGTCGTTCTTCTGTGCACTAGCACAGCGGACGTTCTCGCTTCTATATAGGGAGGAGTTATACGCACTGACCATTGTCTCCACATCTCTATCACTTTCCCCACCCTCTTTTCAAACTGGCAGGAAATACTTTTCCAATGAGAAAAATATAGGCAGTAACCACTTGCCCATTTAAACCATGTTTAACTTTCATACTTTCTCTGGTAATTATTGGGAAGGATTTGCATCCTATGTAATACATTGATTACTCATTGGACTCAACAGCTTCTGAGATTTCATGAGTTACAAGGCCTTGGGAGTGGCTTAATAAACAAGTTTGCTTTGATGAAGAATGCTATTCTGTTGTTAGTATTTTTCATTTCTTGTTTAGTGGTAGTTATGGCTTGGTATGTGATATTATTCCAACAATATGGTGTTTGCTAGAATAGTGGTGATGGTGCATTTATTTTGTGTTTATAAAATTTTTAATCTCATCTTAAGTTCATTATATAAAATTGTATTTACTTTTCTGGAAACTCATTTTACAGGAAATAAGCTAGAGTTTAATTTGTATAAATCACTTACTTAGAAATTACCCTTATATTCATCGATGATATCAGGTATGGTGCTGAGTGTGCTGTCAGGGATGTAGAACACTATACAACTGCATGTAGAAATTTCAGGCATTTGACCATATGCAGAGCTCTTATCTATAGCTGCATTCTTTATACCTCCTGCTGGATTTTAAGGTACACTTTTTAAAGGCAGCAAAAAAGCAAAAATAGATACCAGGTACAAGAGAGAGAACTCTCAAGGGGACCCAAAATCCAAACAATAGCCTATAACACAGGGCAGAGCAGGGCTGCTATTGCCTCTGAGCCTCAGTCATTTAAGTTTTCTGCAGAAGCTGCACGCCTTCACACTCCTAACATACATCAGGCAGAGGTTATCTTTAAATAAAACGAAGGACAGCGGAAAGATGGGAGCAGTGGATGGCCTAACCAGTGTCTCATATTAAAGAAACGGGTTATCAAAGGTGGTAGAGTTGCATCTTATGGTAGTTCCGGTCTTAGTTTTTGAGAGATATTATACTAATACTAATTTCTAGTGGTTGCATTAAAGCACATCTCCATTGACTGTGTGAGACCACACATCTGCCGCACGTCCTTGCCGTCTCCACCCCTCCTTCTCCTCCGGCCGCTCCTTCTTCTTCTCCCCCCTCCTCTCCTCCCGGCCTTCCTTCCCTCACCTCGCCCTCTTTCTCCTGCTCCCTGGCTCTGCTTCTTTCTCTTTTTCTTTTCCTCCCTGTCTTTATTCCAAAAAAGAAACCCCTATTTGGTCTGGAGTCAGATGGAATCCTATTATACTTTTGACTTATTTACATTTCCCCAGTGGCTAAAGATGCTGACCATTTTCCTATATAAAGCTATGTGCCATTTGTTCTTTTTTTTGAGAAGTATCAAGTTCTTTTGCCCATTTATTTGCCCATTTATTGGTTGATTTACCTGTGTGTGCGTGTGTGTGCGTGTGTGTGTGTGTGTGTGTGTGTGTTTGTGTGTCTTTGTGTGTGTTAAGCTTTTTAGTTTTTATATATTCTGGGTATTAATCCTCTATCAGAAGGGTAATTGGCAGCAATTTTTGCACATTATGTAGGCTGTCTGCCCTTTGCTATTTCTTTGCTGAGTAGAAATTTTTGATTTGATGCACTCCTATTTGTTGATTCTTGCTATTATTCCCTGATGTAGTGCTGTCCTATTCAGAAAGGTCATTGCCTGTGCCTATGTTTTGAAGTGCATGCCCCATATGTTATTCTAGCAGTTTCAAAGTTTCTAGTCTTTTATTTTGGTCTGTGATTTATTTTGGATTGATTTTTATACAGGATGAGAAATAAGGTTCTTGTTTATTGTTCTACATCTTGTTGGCCAGTTTTCTCAGTACTCTGTGTTGCAGAGAGCAGAGTTCCTCCAACGTAGGTGAGGCCACTTTGGAAGGAATAAGGTGACTGAAACCATGTGTGTTTATTACAGTGTCCTCTCTTCTATCTCACTGATTTATCTGTTTTTATTCCAGTACTGTGCCCTGTTTGTAGCAAATTTTAGAAGTGGGTATATGAAACTTGCAGCTTTGTTGATTGCAGTCATGATTGCATTAGTTAATCCGAGACTTTTGTCTTTCATATAAATTTTAAGATTATTTTTTCTAGTTTTTTGAAAAATTTAATTGGTATTTTTATGATGACTACATTGGATCTGTATATCGTTTTGGTACAAATTGTAGCTACCCTGTTAAAATTCCCTGGATACCCACGTTTGTTGCAGAGTACTTCATGCTAGTGAAGCTGTGCAATCAACCTCGGTGTACACGAACTCATGAATAAATAATGAAAATGTGGTAGATACACAATGGAGTATTATTCAGCCATAAAGACGAATAAAATCATGTCATTTGCTGGAAAATGGACGGAACTGAAGATCATCATGTAAACCAGATACAGAACAACTATACCCTATGTCTTGGGTGTGAAACTTAAGGAAAATTTTCAAAGGAGGATATGAGTTTAGAAGGAAGGTTATTACAGAAGAAGGGACTGAGGGAGGGGTGGCTGAGGTGGTGTAACAATGGGAGGAAAATGACCAAAGGACACTTTACTCATGTACGGACGTGACAAATGACGTCGCCCACTTCCCTATAATTAATACACACTAATAAAAAAGAAACAAGTGGTCAAATCAATGAAAATGGCACTCACTTCACTTTCACCTTCTCAGATCTCTCTCATGATGGCTTCTCACAGAATCTCTCACAGAAAACATAATATTAATTGGCACGTTACAAAGCCAAACTAGCATTTAATCTGTGAACCTTCTATTTTGAATACCTGGGCTTCCAATCCCTACATTAGGTGAATACCTATCTTTGGCAGAAAATTAGAGCCCTTTTTTTTTTATTGATTTCTGAGTGTAAGTGAGATTGAAGCTGCCGGTATCCAGGCAATTGAATCAGCACATTTTCAAATAAGTCTTCCCTAACCAGAACCAGCAAGGCATAACACTGTACTTAGCACAACTGCCTGGAAAATAAAATAATAAGTGGCTAATAAATACATATCAATGAATAATCAAATTAAAGGGCAAAGGAAAGAGGAGCAGAAGTCCTAGGTATGAAAGCAGGGGACAGGTTACCAGAAACTATCTGGCCCTGAAGGATAAAAATTATGCTTGACAACCAGATCTTCTAAAATCACAAAATAGACACTAATCATTACTTCAATTATATTTGTTATGTGACAAACAAATATCTTTCATGTTTCCTCAAATTTTCTTCTAAAATTTTGCATTGGCAAGAATACTTACAAAGCAAACCATGGATGCAGTATTTCCTAGATTATACCTAGGGAAGTCTGACTTTTATGTTCTAACACCATCCATATGCATAGATTTACAAACCATTCAAATTTGTCCATAAATTATAGCTCATATTCAGGAAAGTGTATGTACCACAGTTACTCTTCTTTGGTACAGATATTGAGACTAGAAAATAAAATGAACTTTTCTGTATAGCTTTAAGTGACTTACATATTACACCCACATAAATTGAGCCTATACTTTTTTATAGATTCATTTTATAAACCTGAGGAGTTTCAGAGTTTCTTCATGAATGTTTTAATGTACAGTAAAAATTGGTAATTACTAAATTTTTAATTTTAGTGAGATGAATCTACTAAGTTAATGAATATAATGTGAGACAATTACTAACTCTCAGAGAGAAAAACCATGACTTTCTCTTTTGTCCAGGGTGACAGTCTTCATAAAGCATGGAATTATCCTATAGCATGTAAAAGTTATTTTAAAAATCAATGGTGATCAGGGAAAAGTGGAAATCTGTAAATTTGCAATCAGCAAAATTATTGGTGTAAATAGACTGTATGGTCTGAAGAATATCAACTGCCTCATTTAAAGTTCGTGCCTGTGGAAGAGAATGAGCTTTGCCAAGAAGCGCTACACACACCACTGAAGAGCTGGTCATCTTTTGTTTTAAATGCTGTGGAGCTTTCAGTGTTTTGTTGGAAGTTTCCTATTTCCCATTGGTTACTCAACATAACTGTAGTGATGTGTTACAACAAGGTTTCCCTGGACATAAATGAACACAGCGAGCCTGAATCTTAATTTTTGGAACATCAGTCCAAAGTGGTGATGAGTGTGTTTACTTAGAAAAATAATTTTCAAGCCAATTAACATACTCCAATTCTTTCCTTTATGATGTAAATTGCCACTACAGAGCTGTACAAAATTACTGAATATCACTTAATGCAATGAAAAGTTTACTTAAAAATGTGGAAGTCTTATCATTTCAAATATTCCCGCCATCCTTAATTGGAGCTTAAGAACTTCTCAACAGAGGAAATACATAAGCCATTTATCATTGCTAAAGCACTTTTTAAATATATAAATATTCCATAATATATAATAGGAACAATATTACTCATAGACACACACATCTGCACACATGGCACATCTCTTGCTGTCAAAACTTTGGTCCTAATTCCTTGTTCACTGGGAACCTAGACTCCCACTTTAAATTCTTATTTTATCTGTTCCTATTTTCCTGCTATACAAAGCTTCATGTGGGCTCTCTAACCAATACTGAAGCCTTAAATTTAGATCTGTAATGGAAATCTTTTAAAATCCTTAAATCTGATTGTCAAATGAAATAGTTCAGCTTCTAAAATTTTACTTCACTTTTCCACAGCCTAAACCACTACTTCAATAACTTCTACAAATGCTACCACTATCATTCATTATCACTGCTTTTATTGGCTTTACCCCCCCCCCCCCCCCGCTTATGATTTGAAGTTGGATGCTACTTGAAAATTCCCGTGATGGAGCTTTGATCCTCCTCAGGGAGAGACTGAGACTGCGCTATCTTTAACAGGCAGGCCCACCTGAGAAATCCTCAGGTAAATGTGGCTATAGCTTTCCTCAAGAAACTGGTCTTCTGAGGTGAATTCCATTGAGTGAGTTGTTATAAAAGCCTGTCTCTGACTCCCCGACTCACTCTCTGATTTCCACTTTCATGAATCAGTGGCTACCTCTTACTAAGTTCCTAGTACTTTAGGATGTGCCTGTCGGCCCTTATGAGAGGCCTACCTAATCTTAAAATTTTTAGTTCTGGACCCGTGAGCTAAATAAATTTCTTCATGAGTAGTTCACTCCTAATACTTCATTGCAGTAAGGTAAACAGATTGATACATTAAACTTTTATTCCTACAACTCTTTCTTGGAGGGTATGTCTTTGCCTTCCATAAAAGAGCGTATTCTGCTGGAGGGGAAAACAATACCATGGAATTAACACATTGTTACAATTTCAAATGAGTTGTCAAATACTGACAAACCTAGTGTCTCTATGTCTGTTACCTTCTTCTGTCTCTCAGAGTTCTCCATGGAGTTGACCATTCTGTTTCCCTTCAACAATTTTCTCTTCTGTTCATGGCAGATGACTTCTTGGTTGTCTTTCTAAGACACTGGCATTTCCTCCTAAATCATTTCTTCTTCCTATTCTTCTATTACAGTGTCTAAATGAAGATGAGCTCTGTGTCTTTTTCCGAGTTTTCCATTATTTGCTGTCTCATTTCTTCTTAAATTATGTCATTTATTTAAATAGATTCATATACAATGCTACTCCAGTTGAGAATTAGGCCCCTCTCAAAGAGAAGATTTGTCCTGGTTTGTGTTAGCCAAAGAATACTGATCATAAATGTGTATCCCTTGTCTAAAGAGTCAAAGTAGAACTTGCTAAGGGTATTACATGTTTCTGGTTTCTTTTTCTTATTTTCTTTCATAATTACTTCTCATAAAAAGAAACATTCCTTCGAAGTAAATTTAAAACTAAAGAAAACTACTGTCATAATCATAGTGGATATTCAGCTGACATATAATTTGGTAAGAAATAAAATTTTATATTTGCATGCCACGGAAATCTGGAGTTATAAGCATGTTCCTTAACAACTTTCCACAGGACTTGTTAATGTTTAGAGAAAAAATACTTAACTTTCCATAGGAATTGCCTGGTATTACCTGGTACTTTCCATTGGCCAATCCCTTTATTTCTTTTACTCTTTCAGCACATTCAGCACAACAACAAAAACATCTTTAAAAACACACATACATTTAGAAAATAACACAAAAACAATACAAGCTATTGTTCCTGCTTGAAATGATATGTTGTCCCAGTTGTGTGCCTGTGTGTGTGTGTGTGTGTGTGTGTGTGTGTGTGTGCACATCAGACTTTTCTTTCTTTAGTTTATGGATTAAATGATATTTGAAGCTGGATGTGGTGGTACATGCCTGTAACCCCAATACTCGGGAGGCTGAGGCAGGAGGATGGTTGTGAATTCAAGACTAGCTTGGGCTACAGAGCGAGCTCAAGGCCAGCCTGAATTGCACAGTGCAACCCTGTCTCAAAAGACAAAAAAATACATATTTAAGACAGGTTATTAAACTTTTCCCGAAGAAACCCCTGCTAGCTTTCCCTCTTCCTCACAGACTCTAGCTTTGGCTAAGTGACTAGCTCGGGCTGCTGAGTAATAAAAAACGGGACTCAGCAGAGATACTCATTCATCGAAAGTAATTCTTTTTGTGGTTGTTGTATATTTGCACAACCTCCTATGTAAATAAGATCAGGCTAATGTATTACACAATGAGAGGCCTGGGGTACTGGTAGCTTCACACACAGTGTACCAGTCTCCAAACATATGTGAGATTATCCAAGATCATCTATCTTCTAGATAACTTTAACTCTCATGCAAAGCATGTTAGGACTCCCATATTTAAAAAATTCCATGTAGACACTGCACAGAGATAAAGAGATGCCTCACATTTTAATCTGCTATGTTTTGGGGCAGAACGTTATGCAGTAAAAGTGACCGGCCATATGAAAGAGTCATTTTCTTCCTCTGGCACATGCAGGAGCATCTTTCCCCGCTAGTCCACACAGCAGCACAGTTTCAGTTATCCATGTGGCACTTGTGAATGTCTGAGTTTTTTGTTTCTTTCAGTCTGTGTTCACTCCACTTTATTGCAAGCTCTAAAAAAGCATGTACTTACTCGAATTTTTGTTATGTTTCCCAAGGGCCAAAAGATTCTCTTGACAAGTAGTAGGGCTCTAATAAATAGTCCTTAAAATTAAGGAAAAAGGAACGGAGCATGTATTTGTGATCATAAATGCATTGCCAATATATTCCTCAGTATGCACTCGCAGTTTTATGGATTCTCTCAGGAATGCTTTTGAATCTATGCCAAACACAGATTCTTTTATTCAGTAAATATTATTTTCTTCATTCCTCTCTAAAGAAATTTATTTTTGTTTTGAATCCCAACTCTGCACAGTCGTAGAAACTACATTTCTGTCAATTTATTGCATCTCCAGCTTCTATGTGTGTGAATAACGCTGAAGGAATTTAAGCAGTGAAAATTATTAAAGTGATATTTTGTACCAGTTTTGCATTGTTTAAACTGTTTTAGCATCTTTTGTGAAGTTCCCATTTTGGTCTGATTGCTCTTTATAGGACAATGCCAATCTTTAAAATACTTTTAAACTACAACTCAAATAATTTCTGCCACTGCAGGTATAAGACAACCGGTGAAGTTGCCCTGGACCTAAGGTGCGAGACATGCTATCATTTTACTCCTTTGGAGGTAATCATGGGGCATGCAGAACTCCTCAGGAATTACTGAAAATCCTGCCCTTGTATGGAGATCCAAAAGCAATTTATCACCTGCCTGTCTGAGCCATACTTGTAGAAGTGGAATCTCCAGGTTCATGCCATTATCTTGGTCACAAGTTTGTAATGTGATTACATTTTCTAAAAATTCTGATATTCAAGCACTTTTTTTCGATCTCAGTCCCACGTATGAAACCTTGTTGAGGGTCAAACTTCATTGTCTCACACTTGGATTTCTCTTAGAACTTTCACTTTCTCCACTAGTCCAGGGGCAACATAAGCTCCTTTTTCTTACCTCTTCCTGCTGTTCAAACACACATAATTGAACTCAAAACACAAAACATGCTTATTTTTAACTTCAAATGACATATAAAATGTGGGAATCAAGGTTAAGTCAAAGAACTTTTTTCAATAGACTACTAATTCTTAAATCAATGCGGTTGCTCCAAATATTGGAGCATGTCTATCTCGGCATATCATTCATTTTAAATAAGTGTTCTCCAAGAGTATGGTTTTCTGGAAAGTTACCTTTATCTTTATAGTTCAATATCATAGAAAACTCAGATATTATTAGTGTTTCTCAGAGTATCAGAGAAATGACTCTCTTGCTACAGAAGCAGCTCTCTGATTGCAAAGACTATAAACTTCCGATTCATACTTAGATGTAGTTAGTGGAAATCACAAGGATTAAGGACAAGATATCTGATTCACATAGGATTTAAAAATAAGTGATTTAACAAAACAGCATGTAAAATTCTCATGAGAGCATGGGCTTAACTAGGTTTATCTGATGCAATTAGCCTCAGCACAAAATCCACTGGTATTAGTATTTTCAAGTTCAGAATTAATCCAGATCTATTTTATGCTTCAAGGTAGACCAATCAGTTGTGCTAACAAAAATGCGATCCCGCTAACGAGTATGCAGTGACCAGCAGGCACAAATATGTACTCATTCTTTCAGAAGTCATCCAGACAGAACATATTCTACTGAAGTTGTTTTAAGAAGTTTGAAGATTTTAGGTACTTTGATTACATTGGAATAATTGAGCTCAACCAATGTTAGACTTTCTGAGACTTTTCAGTTAGGTACCAGACCCTGACCTTTGCTTACTTTCCAGGACTTCATATTTACAGAGAGATTTAATTCATTAACAACATAAACTTGCTCTCACCAAGCAAATGTCTGCAGTAAAACTTAAGGTATATAAAAATGTATACATTTTCTTCAATCTGTGTTAATCGATCTATGGAGATTACTAAATTTTCAATATTTTAGAATGTATTTATATTGTGTATAATTTTGGGGCAAGTGCATGTTTTTAGCAATGTACACCCTAAGGGATCTTTTTTCATTTCATTTAAATTCAATTATGAATGTGCTGTGGTTGTCTAATAAAAAGGTTATACTCAAGATATCATTGAAAAATTGCTAACATATTGCTAACAAATATTTTGTTTTATGTGAAGCATTAAAAACTCTCTGAGCCATTGACATTAAGGCTTATTTTGTTGCTGGAATTCTCTTCTTCATGTATTAACACATACAAAAACCTCTGAAGAAGTTAGACATCAGGGCAATTGGGAAAATTCTTGTTTAGCCTGCAAAATAAATGATTAACCCTTATTTCTTCTCTAAAGCTGAGCAACACAAGCAATTATCACATGAATGGCACCCAGATTTCCTGTTTGTAAACTTTAGTCATGTTACAATACCAAATTTATCTTAGTCTCAATTTCCTAAAATAGATGAGTTAATGATGAAATGCATTATTAGTGTGATAAATCTTTAATGTCTAGTAAATGAATGCGGTATTACAGTCTACATTTTTCGTTATCATATCTTTAATGTATTGCAAAGTAATGAAATATATTTTAAAGTGGCTTTTTCCTAGGTTTATTAGCGCATTTGTGCCACACATGTAGCTGTACTTACATTATAATGACTACATTCTCCTCCTTGGCGTAATAAAAACTGGAAATTGATGAAGCCACAGATCTCTCTCAAGGACTGAAGAGGGCTTCAAATAAGTCGGTAACACTGAACTCTTTAAAGGATGTAATGGCTATGCCTCAAAATTAAAGATTTTTTATATGTATTTTAAAATATCACAAAAACTGAATTTCCTTTTGCTTTAGCTTCCATATAAAGTGATTGCCTCATCAAATTAATACTTTTCATAAGCCTACTGTAATCTGGATCATCGCAGCTACAAACACAGCTAACAACCAGAGGGATTTGTCCTATGACCAGAGGATCTACTTACTCTACTGTGTTGAAAAATACTCAAAACTTCAGAGTTCATTTAGCTTCCAATTCCCAGAAATAAGGTATAGAGTAAAAACATGAAAAAGAATTGAGTCTCAACCATTGTATTAAGCACATTACAGGATTGTTACACATCAGATAACCAGAAGGAAAACATGACTTTCCGTAGTGAACATGTGTTAAATGTATTCATGTGTGGATTGTAATATGAATGAGATAATTTTAAAGTCTTAACAAAGTAGACTTCTAATTTTGTAACCTATGACTTCACATGAAAGGAATTCTATTTTTCATTTTCCTCAGGCTATTCTCCTGACTTCTACTTTACCAGGCAAATTGGTTTCCCAAATTTTAGTATCAGTCTGTATAATAGAGTCTATGGAGTAATGTAATTACCTGATCCATTCATTATATGGGATAAAGACAGCACAGTTAAAACATCAAATAAATTGAGGCTGTCTCCTTTAGAAATATTTTCAACTGTATTTTTTTCTCTTCCAAAAGAGACATCAGTGTGTAAATTCTTGCATGTATGGAATGCTTTGTATTAAGCTTCTAAAAATGAAAGTCCCAATAATCAAGGTCAATGTAAAAAGTACCTCAGTATTGTGACCTTGAAGATACTTCTTAATGTTTCATGGTCTGAGTTTCCTCACCCTAAAAGAGAAGAATGGGAGCCAAAATCATATCTTCAATTTTTAATAACCAAGTATTTCCTGGATCCAGAAAATAAATAACTTTTGAGTAAGGAAAGAGGGATTTTTCACCTTAATGAAACTAGCAATGATACAATTAAATTCATTGTCATTGACAGGTAAAAATATAATTGAAAAGTGATTTATAGGGAAAAAGCAAAAGTTGAAGTTTGATAAACTGATATTTCACCTTCATACGCTTTAAGCACTTCTGTTCACCTGAGAAACTACTTTCTTCTATAAAAGAATGTGACTCAGAAGCAAGGAAAAAGTAAAAAGATGCTGTTTTCAGAACCATTATACTTACGCTTTTGAATTTTTGCGACAGTACACTTGTCGACCAAGGACAGAGAATAGGATTGCAGAAGAAACAGAATCTGGGAGTTTCTCTCTCCCTCTCTCTCGTCCCTACCTCGCTCCCTCTCCCTCTCCCTCTCCCTCTGTCCCTCTCTGTGACACACACACACACACACACACACACACACACACACACGCACGCAAACACGCCTATGTACAAGAAAGTAGATGAGATCAATGCATTGTCAAAATATAGAAAGTAAAGTTTTTTTTAATTACAAAGTGCATGCAGTACCTGAAGTAAGAACCGTAATATCTGTAATATAATTGTGAAATTGACCTAAAACATTGAAAGCATTTAAATTCTTTGAGAATGTCAGAAAAGCATATATATATAGCGAGAGAATACCTGTTTATAGGTCACTTTCCAAGTATATTTAACTACATGTAATTTACGTGTGAGATAATCACAGGGATGACTTTAATTATGTTTTACAAGATGAGTATTTAAAACCAAGAGAAAAATGAAATTTACAGGTTTAAGCAACAGAATAATTACCATAATGGGTGACAGCATTAAATCTAGTAAGTAAGGAAGAAACTATTGAAGTGGTGAAGAGTAACTTAAAAAGCAATAGGTAAGATTAATAAATTACATATTTGGTAGATCAAGAGATGATTTAAATAAGGAAAATACTCATCTTTTCATATTTGAAAGACTATATTGTAGACAAAAATATGCTGAGATACAGGAAATCTGAGCTGAACAGTCCATCCCAAAGGGTTTTTTAAGTGTGAAAAAAAAACTATTGTGAGGTTTATTTAGAGCATTGAGATCAAGCAAACTGAAAAGTTACATGATGTGACAGCATTTCATTATTTTTTATTTTATTAGCACATGTATACAGTGCATGAAATTTGCACTTATCTTGCAGAGTGGAAATATTTACATAACACAACTAGTTTCTCTTTTTATATCCCCTTTCCCCTTCTCTAAATCCCCTTTTCCCATTTTCTTTCCTATCATTACTTTTATTCTTAGTTCATGATTATGACATATAATGTCAGTGATAAAATGGCACAGTTCCTCCACAAAACCAGGCATGTGCATCAATGAGGACAGCAAACAAAGGATAGAGAAACATCCCCAGACACATTCAGGGATTTGATCTTCCATAAGGGATCCAAAAGCATTCATTGGAAGAAAGTCTGTTCAACACGTGATTTGGGGGAAAACTGGCTATTTGCAGAAGAATAGCACTAAACCCATGTCTTCCTACATATGCTAAATTAAAATCCAAATGGGCCAAATACCTAAACATTAAAGCAGAAACATTAAATCTAACAGAAAATAAAACAGGTACAGCACTTGGAGGCATAATTGTATGAGGTGGGTTTCTGCACAGAATTCCAGTTGCGCAATAAATCACAGCACTAATCAATAAATGAGATTGCATGAAATTTAAAAGCTTCTGCACAGTGGAGGAATAAATTGGTAGAGTGTATAAACAAACTAAAGACTGGGAAACTTTTTTCCAGGTATTTCTCAGACAGAAGACTAGTATCTAAAAAACATTAAAAACTCAAAGAATTGGAGCTGGGGATATAGATCAGTGGAATAAGCGCCTGCCTAGCAAGCGCAGGGTCCTGAGTTCAATCCCCAGTACCGCCAAAAAAAAAACCTCAAAGAATCAAATCACCTAAAGTAAAAGACCAAATGGAAAACTGGGTAAGTGAAACAACAGACACTTTTCAGAAGGACAAGTACAAATGGCCAACAAACACCCGAAAAAAATGTCTAAAATCTCCGGCCATTAGAGAAATACAAATTAAAACAATGCTAAGCTTTCATTTTGCACCAGAAATAATGGCAATCAACAAGAAATCAAGTAATAACAGATGCAGCCTGGCTTCTACACTTTTGGTAGGAACGTAGACTAGTACAGTCACTACAGAAAGCTGCATGGAAATTTCTCCAGGAACTAAAGTTAGAAATTCTGCCTGACCTAGCTATTGCCCTTATAGGTGTCTTCCCTAAAAATCTGAAGACGTCATAACACAACGGTACATCCATATTAATGTTTACAGCAGTACAATTCAAAATAGCTAAATCCTGGAAGCAGCCTATAAAACAATCAACAGAGAAACGGGTAACGAAACTGTAGTACCTATACGTACTGGTAGATGCAGGATACATTGAGACATTTGTAGGAAACTGGACGCACCTGGAAAATACGATGTTGAGAGAAATAGAGCAGACACACAAGTGTCAGCACAATGTAGGGCTGGGGATATAGCTCAGTGGAGTAAGCGTCTGCCTAGCAAGCGCAGGGTCCTGAGTTCGATCCCCAGTACCGCAAAAAAAAAAAAAAAAAAAAAAAAAAAAAAAAAAAAAAAAAAAAAAAAAAAGG
>PVLD010003957.1:0-133290 GCA_004027595.1 Dinomys branickii
AGTAATGAGGATTAAAAAATAATCAAAATATGTTACGTGCATGTACCAATATACCAAAACGAATACCATTATTCTGTATTACTAATATTCGCTGAGAAACAACATGTTTGTTTTGTCTGCCAGCGCTCACCAAGAGCGATCGCCCAGGAGAGGGCCTGCCACGGCTCTAGACTGAGAGTAAGCACCTAAGGAAGATGTATTAATTGCGAAATAACAGATGATGGGTGTTGCCTCAGTAGAATACGTTGGATAAAATTAACTGCTGAGTCAGATAAAGGAAAATCCTTCAGAATTTTTGTGACAGTTATTTTAATACACAGGCACCCACCCGGAAGCAAAAATGAGACAGGCGATGGCAGGTGACACTGGAATCTTACAGTACTGCCCTGTACTATGTAGCAATCACTAAGCTATGAGTTGGAGGATGTCTCAATTTGAGGTCAGTCAATGGTCTCAGTGTTGCGAGGGAGACTGTGAAGATGAGCAGCTGTTTGTGTATGTGCATGAATGGGAAGTGCTCCACTGACTCAAGAAGCACTGCAGGGTCTCAGTCCCCTTCTTGCTGCCATAAAAGAATGCTGTACATAGGGTGCCATACAAACAACACACATTTACCTTTTTAGAGTGCTAGAAGCTGGAAAGTTCCAGAAAATAAAAGCACCATGAGATTCAGTGTTTGGTGAAGGGCCTATTCCTGGTTCATGGACAGCTGCAGAATCTTCTTGCTGTGTCCCGTATAATGGAAAGGGGAAAAGAACTTCTCTGGGGTCCCTTTCACAAGAACACTAATCCTGTTCACAGCTTGCATGACCTAATTACCCCCAAAAGGCTGAACTTCCTCCTTCCATCAAAATGGGGATTAAGACCTCAGCATATAAACTTTGAAGAGACACTGGTATCAGTCAATAGCACCCAGCACAACCAAAGAGCACTGGCTGAAGAAGCATGAGGTCAGGTTTCAGGCTTCAACTTTGCTCTAGCAAGCTGTGAGATGAGTCCCTCCAGACCTTGATTATCTTGTCTGAAAATAAGGGATCACACTATCACAGGGGCTATTCAGAGTTCTCCACCTCTGCCAGGAACCCACATTAAGTTCCCACATTTGTGCCCAAAGTTTGACAGTGGTGCAACAGCACTGAAAAGTTGGCCATTCTAGAAATCCCAACTCCTGGGTCTCAAGCGCTAGCAGAAGCCTTTGTCAGTAGGTGTGTAAGCTCTCCTTCAGTTGGAAAGTTGCATTTTTTTTAAGACAGGGTCTCGCTATGCACTTCAGTCTGGCCTTGAGTGCACAGTGATCCTCTTGCCTCAGCCTCCCAAGTGCTGGAATTATAGGCCTGTGCCACCATGCCCAGCTACATGCTGAATGGTTATAGCTTCCTCACATCTAGAAAATGCAAATTATCCACATGGGACACAAAGTACATGGGCTGACTGGGATAGGAGGACACAAAGTGATTCCAAGTGGCCACAAAGAAAGTTTCAGATGCTGTATGTGTGTGCTCTTGATCCCCACTGGGGTGATGACTTCTAGGCTTTAACAACAGTACCTGCCATGCAGTCACCACATGCTGTCCTGAGTCACTCTACTGTGTTTCCCTGAAAAGGGGACCTCAGCAGAAAAAAATGAATGATTGTCCCAACCCCCTTATTCCTTCTCTACCTGCCATTGCAGAATAGCCATCAAGCAGGAGAACAGTGAGGCATCATCTGTGTGACACTGGCTACCTTCTGAGTGGCACTGGCAAGGTAATGAGCAGCTAGGGCTAGAGTGAGCTACCTCATTCCAATTAGGTCTTATTTTCAGACAAACACAGTATATCACTATACTGAATACTATACTTTGGTATTAGGCTCATTAGCTAAGGAAGAATAATTAATCATGTCTGTGCACCTGAAGTGACAACCTCCTGTGGATCCACCACTGCTACCCCAAAGGTTGCATTTTGAAACAAATATTCGTATCTCTTGAGGGAAATCACTGAAATTTTCTAGAAAGCTTCAGTACTAAATTGAAATGATGACAGAATCAGGAAAGAAAAGCATCCTAAAAGCCACAGATCTCTCAGCAGAAATCCCCAGTTCTGCGTCTTCAGAGAAAATGGTTCCTTAAATGGAAAAGACCTTCAGCACTGTGCCCACGACATGCAAAATGTCACTGCACACATGTTACCTTAAAAACAAAGATGTCACCCAAGCCTTAGATTGCCAAAGTTTACCCAGTTTATCTGTTTCTAAGTAGCACACTGAATCTGCCCAGACAGTGTGTGACGCGATCCCAGCACTCTGGGAAGCTGAGGCAAGAAGATCTCAAGGTGGAGCCTGACCTGATCAATAATGTGACTTAGGGAGATGCTTAGTGTGTATCTGAAGAAATGAAGTCTGAGGCTGTAGCTGTAGTTCACTGTGAAAGCAGGGTACAAGCTCCAGTAATGTAAAAGTAAGAAACTAATAGATGTTAATAGCAAAAAGATTCCTAGATACCTAGATAAAAATCAAAATGATTAAGTAGGCACTGGTTTAGTTAGTATGAAGCAAAAGATGGGCCATGGGGGATGGGGCACTGGAGGGGGCTTCGGACACGACCTCGCTTCCCCGGCAACTGGCCCAAACAGAACTTGGAACCCTGGTAACCGGTGTCACAGTGCAGTAACTGCCCTCTCTGAGCTCACTTGGCCAGAGATTGGCAACTGCGAGGATGCTGAGCTGCTTCTCCACTTCGAGAGGCCGCAGCCTCAGGACCCCAGGCAGAGAAAGTCTTTGTGAAAGACTGAGGAGATGGCTGACTCCGTCCAGACACCACAGGCCACGATGCGGGAGCGACGCAACTGTCACCGACACCCTCGGGAAAGCGTCCCCCAGACTGACCACGACTGAGGAAAAACCAACGTACTCATGTGAAGTCTGCCCAAGCCCAAATAACAAAGGCAACACAAAGCGAAAGATCCCAGGGCAAGTCTCGCTGGGCCCAGAGACCCCCAGGAGCTCTGGACAGGCCTCCCCAGAGCCGGGCACCAAAATCCTGGGGAGCCAGGGAAGTTCAGGGTGGGAGAACGAAGTCACAGCCACCAGGGCCCAAGACACACTAACAAGCCTAGTGAACATCTGCCCTGACCTAGGCACCAGTGTAAAGCACTCCGTAGGGAGCTGTGCCGAACCCCTGCTGGTGTGGTCAGTGCAGGCCATTGGAGCATGCTTGTGCCCCAGGCCCTTCATGCCAGTTTGCCTGGGCAGCGAACCCTACTATGCTCCCTTCCTCCCCATCCCCTCCACGACCCACACCTCTACCCAACAGGCCCTGCTCATGGGAAGAGATGTCGCCACACCGTGTTCGGGGACATCCATCTCCCTTGTGGGCCTCTGTGATGAAGCTCGAGACCTGTGGTGTTTGGACGATAAACAGATTTTCACCACCAAGCAGGTCGAGGGGGAAGGAAACCCATGCTCTGTGTCATCTGAGTGGGAATTAGAAGAAGCCTTTGGGCTGTCTGAGCTAAAGGAGGAGTACAAACACTTACTCCATGCATCACCTTGTGCGTTGCCTTGTCCATCATCTTGTGTGCCTCCTTGTGCATCGCCTTGTGCTTCACCTTGTGCATCACCTTGTCCATCACCTTCTGTGTCTCCTTGTGCATCGCCTTGTGCTTTGCCTTGTGCTTGGCCTTGTCCATTGCCTTATGCAACGCCTTGTGCTTCGCCTTGTGCGTCGCCTTGTCCATCGCCTTATGCAACGCCTTGTGCTTTGCCTTGTGCGTCACCTTGTCCATCGCCTTGTGTGTCGCCTGCTCCATCAGAACACCGTAAAATGCCTTGTCTGGAAGATCAGTCCATCCACCGCAGAGCTGCAAGCCTCTGGGGAAAGTTCTCTTATGCCAAGGGACATACATTTCAGGCCAAGCGTTTCAGCAGGCGTGCTCACTGTGCTGTGTGCTCAGGCCGAGTAGGGGGATTCGGACACCAGGTATACAAGTGCATTGACTGCAGAATGTTGGTTCACAAGAAATGCCACACACTTGTGCCAACTGCATGTAGGCAGGATTCTTCACCACCACAATCCAAGATGTCAATGAGTCAACCACCCACGGATTCAGGCACCACACCCACCAAAACAGGTTCAGACACCCTAGTGGACCCAGATGCCACACTGACCATGTTTTCAGACCCCACACTGACTGTAAGCACGTCTAATCCTTCAAGCCATGACAGTTTGAAACAACTTACTGAAGGCAGTGACATAAACACCACCAGAGAGAGTGGCCAGTCTTCACCTAGTCTGGGGCTTCAGGACTTTAACCTGGTCCGAGCGATAGGCAGAGGAAGTTTTGCAGAAGTATTTTTGGTGAAATTACAAAAAACAGATGGACTGTTTGCAATGAAAGTTGTCAAGAAGGCGCGTGCGGACATCCATCTAGCACTCACAGAGAAGTGCGCGCTGCAGCAGGCGTCGAACCATCCTTTCCTTGTCAGGCTCCATGCTTGCTTTCAGACTGAAAGCAGGCTGTGCTTTGTTCTAGACTATGCAAAGGGAGGCGATCTGATGTCTCACATGCAACAGCAAAAAATACTGCCTGAGCCTCATGCCAGGTTCTACTCTGCCGAGATCAGCTTAGCATTGAACCACCTTCACCGGCACGGGATTCTCCATCGTAACTTGAAGCTGGACAATTTGTTGCTAGATGCACAGGGTCATATTAAGATCACTGACTACTGCGTGTGTAAGGTAGGATTGGGGCCAGGAGATGTCACTGGCACTTTCTGTGGCACGGCTAATTACCTGGCCCCGGAAGTGATCAGAGGAGAAGAGTACGGGTTCAGTGTGGACTGGTGGGCGCTTGGCGTACTCATGTTCGAGATGATGGTGGGAGAGTCTCCCTTTCCTAGTATTGAGAGCCCTGATTTCCCTGCACAAAAGGCCATCAGTATTCTCCTGCGGCTCATTGTGGAAAGTAACGTTGATGTACCACACTATCTGTCCATAGAAGCTGTGAGTGTCCTACACGGTTTTCTGGACAAGGACCCGAAACAGAGACTGGGTTGTCATCCCCACACGGGGTTTGAGGATGTTCGGGACCACCCATTTTTTCAAAGTGTGGACTGGGACCTGATGGAGCAAAAGCGGGTGACACCTCCCTTTACACCAAATACTTCTGGAGAATTCTGTTTGGACAAATTTGACCCTCAGTTTACTAATGAACCTGTCCAGCTCACTCCAGATGACAAGGACGTGAGGAGGAAGAGCCATGGATTTGAATTTGCAGGGTTTGAGTATATCGATCCTCTTTTGATGTAAGAAGAAGAGTGGGTCGGACACTCTTTTTCCCACTGTGCATTCAGCTTATGTTGCTATTTCCTGCACAGAAAACCTTTTTACCAGCCTGGATTCAGTGAACCATTTCAGAGTTGTTTGGAAGCAAATTTTAATTTCTTTTTTGTATCTATATTTAGATGTAACACCTGGTTCTTATAGTCTATGATAGAGAATACTGAATTTGTTGAATTTGTTGTTCTTGATAGACTTACTGTTTATGATTTCACTTAAATAAGGATGAGGCAATTGCTTGTTCACCAAACTTGTAAACACATTCTATTGGTTGAGTGGAGACAGAATGTGTATGATTTTCTTGTTATTGATGGTGTGGGAGAATAGTTTGCCTTCTAAATAGAATCATCTTCACTGTGCTTGTTTCTCGCCAGACCGTATTAGCTGCCCTTTCGGTGCCTGGTGTATGTAGTCTTCAGGGAAACCCAAAACATAACAGTAACTTTGGATACATCTGCAGAAAGCACATAGATGATAGTTCTATGCAGTTAGTTAAGTTTGTTTCATAGGATAACACAGGAAATACATAGCAGGATTCTTTTCAGGGTAGAGTTCTTCAAACTATTTTTATTAAAATTAGTTGTTAGCAGTTTCTGAAAGAGTTGTCAGATAGAGCACTCTTGTTTTAGTACCAGTTTTTATACACAGGACTTTAAAAGTAACCATCATTATCTAAATAAATTACTATGGTACAATCCTAGTACAATTTAATGTTAGGTAAGCTATCTAGTTTTCAGTTTAGAATGATTTAAAATTTGTAAGCATTTAACAAAATATACTTTTATTTTTATTAGAGGCCTTGCTTCATTAAAAGTATAACTTTCCCAAAGCTTCTACTCATATACTGCCTTTTGTTCTAATAGTTAAGTTTGAAAGTAGTGAACATAACAAAGGAAAATGTTTCGATGCGGTCACATGTTCATGTGCCAGGTGCACATGCTTCTCTTACTGCCTGGAACCCGCAGTGAAACAAAAAGCAGCACTCACAATGTGAACTTATAGAGAATTCTGCCACGTCAGAAATATGATGTGATCTTACTTTTCACTGTTGCTCTTTCCTGTAAGGCATTTGAGAATGTAGAATAATCACACAGCGAGCTTGTTTCGAATGTTTATCACTCAGCACATGTTAGTGTTCTTTTGGGCCTTTGGCCCTCACTTTGAGGAACGCTTTCTTCAAGTTATTCCTTGTTCTCCAGTTGAATAGCAGAAAGTACGTCCATGGTATACAATTTTAAGATGGTGTAAGCAGCAATTTACAGCCTTATGACCAGTTTTTGAACAAATTTTAAATGAATAACTGTGTTTGAAAGCTTCCCTGTCCCTCCCCCCAAAATCCTTATCAGTTTTCTAACAGTGCAACACAAACGATGAGCATTTTTCTTTGATGAGGTTTTAGCTTTTATTTAGGGTAGTCTTGTGTTTTTAAATATTTTAATTAGTAAGATTTACCATATATATTTTATGTAGAATTGCATTACAAGTATGTTTTTAGCTACCGTTTTGAAGTCTTTAAGTGCCATGCCAGTTCTTTTCATGCTATATAGAAGTTTTCACCAAAGGCAGCAAGGCAGTTTACAACCAGAATGGCTGGCATTTTGTTGGTGGTCTAAGCAATGATTTATTTTCCAAAAGCCTGTGGTCAGGTCATTTTATGTAGATACAGCCTGGATTAAATTTCAAGTACCTTGTTCAGTGCCAGTACATCTACTGTATAAATTTGTTTTGTTTTGATTTTTGTCATGTGGAATATTGTCTTGGTCATCATTATGTAATCTATTTCTGTACCTTCTTTTTCACGTTAAAAACCTTTCAATAAAACATTTAATATACATACAAAAAATCAAAACTGTCTTTATCAGCAGTTGACATAATTACCTGCACAGAAGGTCCAAATCTGCAAAAGGCTACTGCACTAGTGAGTAAAGCGGGTCATAGGACACATGAAAGTCTGACTCTCCGAGGACTTGTACATGGATGTTTTCTCTGTAACAGGCCAAGTAAGTACCGGTGCTATTTCCATTCCCATCAGCAGCGTCTGAGAGTTTCGGGTGATCCGTACCCTCATCCACGCTTGGGACAGTCACCCATCTCGGCCACTGCATAGTGTTATCTCATTGTTTTCCTCCGTGTTATTTTTGGTCTTAGTGAGAAGTCATTTTTAAACTTTTATTTACAAATAAAATACAGTAAAAGTGACTTAAATGTGCTAACGATCCAGATATGTTCGAACAGGTGAGTGAAGAAACAGTTTGTAGGGTGTGGATACAATGGAGTATCAGCAATAAAAAGGGAGAAGCTTTGGTCCACTCAAACGCGCACATCAGTCCCAAAACGACCCTGTGGAGTGAAGCTGGGGAGGGGCACAGGCGAGCTGTAGACTTTCCTTTACATGAAATTCCCGGAGTGCAAACTAATAATAGCGCCAGAAATGAGACTCGTGGTTGCCTGGAGTCAGGGAGCAGAAAGCAGCGTGTTCCCTGTTCCAACAGTTTAAAAGCCCCTTAGAGAAACAACTCTAAGACTCAGGCCCAGCCAGAAGGTCCGGGGAAGTCGCAAAGCCAGGCCGCCAGGGCGGGTGGGAAGCGTGAGGCTCCGCCCTCCGGGACCTCGTGGCACGCTCTGGGGGAGGCGGGGCGGAGCCTGACACCTCCCTCGTTCACCAATCAGCACCGCCTTCGCTGTCCTCCCCCCCCCCGCCCCCCCTTAGCTTACTGCAGGACGGAGTCGTATTTGTTCCCGGCAGTCCGCGCCCACGTGCTCCTTCACCTCCTCTGATGGCATCCACGGGGCGCAGAACAAAGCCCAGGGCGACCGTGCAGCTCCTCTGTGCCCAGCGCGAGCATGACGTGCGTGAACTCAACCCCACACTTTGCCTGAGGACCAGCCCTAGCTCTTGCTTCGTCTCTCTTTCTTTTAAGGTAGGTTTTAGGGGATTTTGCTTCCTCGCTCACCTTTACTTTTCAGACTTAAGATTCAGGGCTCCTCAAGTGTCTTCTTCACTTTTGGTGTCACATCTCAGTGCACGTGATGGGCCTCCGTTTGGACTTGCCCTGCTTTCTCCCCAAAGTTTCTGTACAGGATTATTTCTGGCAGGAGTAGCACTGTGAGTTCAAGGCCAACCTAGGCTACCTTGTGAGTTTCTGGTGTATTCTGTTTGTTTGGTCTTTTGAGACAGGATTTCACTTTGCAATTGAGGCTGGCCTTAAACTCACTTTGTAGTACAGGCCGCCCTCAAACTCACAGCAGTCCTCCTACCTCAGGCCCCTGAGCTGGGATTACACACGTGCCACCTCACCCAGCCTCAAACTCTTCTAACGCTCCCTCCCAAACTAAATTTCTCAGCTATCCTCCAGGATGTCAGATAAACTGATGTTTTCATATAAAGGCTATGGCTTTCATTTCTGAGGTTCCACGGGCAATTTACAAAGCTGCATATTGGATGGGAAAAATCTCTCTTAAAGGGTATGCAGCTTGCTTTGGGTCCTACTAGATAACAAAATCAGGATCAACTACTCTTTATGGAAAACAATGGGGAACAAACCTTCCTCTCAACCTTCAGTTAACAAGAACCCATGGGGTGCATCTTGGTTGACTGATAAACTTCCTTGGAATTATAATTTGAATTGGTATTTTAAAAATTTATTTTAAAGAGAAAACAACAAAGATAAAAAGACGATAAAAAATTTGTTCAAAGTATATTATATTACATACTGTTATCTTCAATGAAGTTGCTCAGATTACTTGATGTAAGAATACAAGATTGATCAAAGAATAAAAAAACTATTTTACAAAACATTAGAAATGGTACAGAGCTTCAACAGTCAATGCTTAAATTTCTTTTTGACCAATTTTGCCTGCTTATATCTGGTAATCTGAACAACTGCTTGGAAAAAAACAATATGCAATATAACAACCATTGCTGAGTTCCTACCATCTTGAATTGGTACTTTTGTCCAATTGGCATGCTTAAAACTTTTCTTAGCAAAGTTGGGTTTGTTATAGAAACTGCATCCTTCCTGCCAGTATTCTTCAGTTTTGTAGTTGCCAAGGTAATAGTTCCTGCTCCAGATCTGGTTGCTCTGGTCTCTTAGAAATTGCTGGTCATTGTGATGCCTAACTGGTCACTACAATGCACATTGCACAACCAATCCTCAATTGACAAGCCATTCTGCCTCTGTACTTCCTGCTTGCTGATCCAATATAAGTCCTAGACCACCCAAGATCAGGGCCTGATATCCTGGCAATGATCCTGATCAGTGCCCATTGACATAAAATAAATCTGCCCAAATCATGGGTGTCATTTCAGTGTTTCTGCTTGCTGTTGCATCAGGTGTGTTGGCTGGGAAGGCTGACCATGCTGACCTTTTTGGTCACCAGTCATGGCCCTCATAGATGGAGCAAGTTCTCTCCAGGTCCCCATGGGAAGGTACACCCTCAAGATTTCTCGTGTCCCCTCAGAGGTTTGTAGGTGGAATCCTGGCTCCCTGCTTGAGTGGCTCACATTGAACCTCAAAGGAAAGAAGATGCAATCTGTCTGTCTGTCTGCCTGGCTGATTCTGTTATGACCCTGGGGGACACTCCAATTAGTCAGTCTGTCAGTCCTGCTTAGTTTGAGCTGAAGAAGAGCTTATGAACGCTTTTTAGTTAAGGCCACCCTCAAGGGAAGCAGGGTTGGAATGTTTAACCTCTGAGTGTCTGCTGAATGTGAGTGGAATGTACAGCATAAGCAATAGGATTCTCCATTTGTGCACCAAGACTGGGAAGCACTGCTCGAGGTGGCTGACTGGGCCCTCACCTGCAGTTCCACGGCAATCAAGATATGGCATGATGGAGGCCTCACACCCTCCTTAGCTAAGTCATGCCCAAGTCCCTGTGAGGGGTCGGCCAGGGGGGCATTGAATGGTCTCACCCTGAGGGACAACGGTCCATTGTCTGTTGTGGCACTGTTGAAGGGTACACAACACACATGATAGGGAGATACTATGGGAACTAATCAGTCAAAACCCACAGTCCCTGACTGCAGGAAAAGGGGCTTTTATGGAGTTAAAAAATGAAACCAAAATGCTCCCTGCATCTCAATAAAAGGAAAAGAAGACCCATTTTTCCTGAGAATTCCTCGTCACCCTCGTCAGCTGCCAAAGTTGCTACCAACACCTACAGCTTCACTCCCCACGTCCGACTCATCTACTTCCAGCCAAATGAACTGGTTCTAGCTAGCCATGGCCTGCATTTGCCACAGAGGCCCTCCCTCTACAGCCTTCTGCTTACATGGCTATCCCAGTCAGATGGCATCATCTAATGCCCACCCAAGATGACTGTCAAAAATTCCTCCTGAGTTCCACATTTTAATTGAGGAAAAACTGGACCGTTAGCCCTCACAAATGAGTAGTGCCCTCTTGGGCCAGAAGAGAGAGGACAGACTGAACTCTTAGGTTGGGTCCATGATAGCCCATGGTGATTGTGAAAGTTGCGGGCAAACCTGTGACTTTCCTGGTAAACAGTGCAACAGAATTGTCTGGCTTCAAATGTTCCCTCTGTCAAAAAGTTACCATCACCAGGGCATCTGGGACTCTTTCCTCTCACCCCTTCTGCCAGGCACAAACTTACAGCCGAGGAGGACGCCTCTTTTGCATCAAGCCCACCAGCCTTGCTCTTTTTTAAACCAGCACATTGAACTTGGACGGTTCCCCAAGAGGAAAATGACACCTATGTCAGCCTGAAACAGATAACCGCAATCCTGAAGTTCTGAAAACTCTCCTCCCAGAGGTATAGACTAAAGACTCATCTCTGGCCCTGGCCATCAACCCTCCGCTCACCAGACCCCCGCTGCTATCACATGTCATGAAAAGCACACACAGGCACCAGGCCACACATCTGCCTGCTGGACTGTCAGTCACACTGTGCAAGGCCTCTGTGCTCTCAACAATGCAGAAAAGATGCCTTCCTCTGCTTGGAAGTTGCTCCCATAAACTCTTCAAGTGGAAAAATCTTTAGACAGAAATCCAACTCATTTGGACTCAATTGCCACAAGGGGTTAAAAACTCTCCTACCTTGGCTCCACACCTGTCCTGCATGACAAGAAAGCCATCCTAGTTTTCCAAACAAACCCACAAGTCCATCTGGAGGCTCTTAGATTCAACCCAAGCCAGAAAGCTTTATCCTGTTCTGCCCAAAGATCCTGAGTCCAACCTACCTCCTCCTTACATTCATCAATCTCAAGGTGCTCAGCCAGCCAAAATGATAACACTGCCAGTTTTGTCTCTGGCACCATAGCCTTCTGTTCTATGGTCAGTGTTATGGTTGATACATTGTGTCAACTTGGGAAGTCTAGAAGTTTGCCTGAGTGATTCAGCAGGAAGCCAGGGTGCTTACTTTGTATACATCCTGAGCCTGTGGAAGAGGTAGGCATGGAGATTGTGTGATAGCTACACACCCCATAGGTGGGGGCAGGTGGTTTACAGTGTAAGGGAAGGAAAGAGGCTGCTTGCCACCATTCCTCCTTTTTGCTCTGGTTGTTTTGCTGTGTTCTGCCTCCATGAACGTTTACTCTCTGCCATGTGCCACTCTGCCTCTGAGCCAGCTCAATATGGACTAAAGCCTCCACAAACTGTAAGCTAAATAAACCTTTCCTTCCTTCATTATGGGTGTTGGGCATTTTGTCTCAGCAACAAGAGAAAAGTAACCAAGACAGTCAGCAACTCCATGTGACTCTGTTTAATATTGAAGAACACTGCCATATTTTAGATGAGGCCCAAGCCTGTAAAGCAAGTTCAACATCTCCAAGCTGCCAGTACCACCATGATTGCCACCTGTATACATCAGTCTTCTGCCACCCACAGACTGCTGATACACCTGCCTGGACCTAAACAATACCTTATTCTGCCTTTGATTGGCTCCTGTCAGCCAGCCCATCATCATCTTTAAAGGAAAATTCCCCAGCTCTTGACCACCTGGACTCAACTTCTCAGGTTCAAAAACTTGTTTTCTCTTCACTACATTTCTGATTGATGATACCCATGCTGCACATTGGAAAGACACAGCAGTTCTGCTGCAATATCTGGCAGAAACTGATTCTGTGCTCTAAAAGTGGTTCCACACTGTCATTCTGATCAAGAAAGCAGATATGCTCACCTTATGTGGAGACCTAACTGTCAAGGTGTCACATGCTGAACTGGGAGGAACTGTTCTTAAGAAATAGACGCCATGACAGATGCTGAGTGTACCCTGTTTATGGATGGAAGTAGTTCTGTTAGGAATAAAGTCTGACAGGCTAGATACGCCATGTTCATCTTGGACAAAACTATTTTGTCCAAAACTCTCCTGCAGGGATTATCTGCACAGCAAACTGCCCCCTTTTGCTGTTTGAAAACCTGCCACCAATGATACAAAATAATCTGATCCAGAGGCCTAAGCCCCTCCATGGATCCAGTTGACTTATAACCTTATATTCCTGGAAGATTGGGAAGTGGGTAACCCAAAGTTAGGGGCTGAGATCAGGGAATGAGCATAGATGAATATGTGGCTATAGCATTTCTGATTGAAAGTTCCTCACACCTGGGACTGTGGGTGCTATGACCTAGTGGGTGGGATGGGTGTGTCATGTTCTAGCATAGTAGACATTGTTTCTGGACTCAGTCAGGAGGGTGTGGTGTAAGGTGTAGGGATGGGCTGTAATTATTCTCAGAGCTCAGGAACTTAAGTGACTTGGGAAGAGATGAAGGTCAGATTTATAACAGATCCCTCAGAGGGTCCTACATAACTCTACTCAAGATATTTAGAATCTTACAGATGAATAATCCCCTCATCAAATGTGTGGGCTTGGGTTAGAAAATCCTCTGAGGTCTCTTCAAGCCAATGGGCATCCAGGTAGTTCATACCTGCATCCAGGGTGCTCCAGGAGTCATGGAGACAACAGTCAAGCTCACAGAGGCTCAACAAGAAAGTTAAAAATTCCCTGGTTGAGGTAGCTTTACAAAATAGTGCCCAAACTCCTTTCAGTTGAAATAGTGGGAACTTGTGTGATGCACAATGAGACCTGTTGTTTTTAGATAAATAATTTGAAAAAGGTAGAAATCAGTCTCACCAAACTGAAACATCTAGTTGAAATCTACAACAATTTCTCTTTTTTTTAAGAGCATAATTTATTTATTGAGAGAAAGAAAGCTTCTGTCCAAGAGAGGGACAGAAGGGGAGCCTGAGCGGGTTACTCCAAGACTCTGTCTTATCTAGGGACTTTTATAGAGCAAAACCATGAGGTAAGGTGAGTCCAAGGTCGGGGAAGTGGACAAAACTATGATAAGCCAGTAAGAAGTTTCAGGTAAAATTGATTAAATTGGGATCCAATGGGGAAGCGAGTCCCATAGCAAACAGGCTTGAATACAGAACAGGTATGTTTCCTGTAAGGGATTGAGTCGATGACTCTTCAAGCTGATCACTACCTTCAATCTCTAATGTTTACACCTAGCAAGGTATGTGGGTGTATTTGTAGTCTTTTTTGTCTTGAGGTGTGACACAGAGGTATCTTATCTTTCATGTTGGCTCCTTCAAGGGCCTGGCCCTATCTGACTGCCTATAATATTTCTATCTAACTCAGATACCAATAACATTCCCCCCTCTGAAGAAGTAACCTGAACTGCCATGAGGGAGCAATGGCAATGACAGCTCTGGCTTCTTCAGACTGAAAGGGGTCATAGTTGTGGATTGATAGTCAGAGATACTCTTCAGGAGGTCTATCTAACAGCCCTCAATAGACACAAGGTATTTTCATCTTGGGTAGATGTATAGCTTTAAATATGGAGGAGACAAAGCCAAAGAAACAATTAAGTATGCATGGGCCAAATGATAAGATCAACAGGATTATTATGAATATAGTCAACAAAGATTTCTGCCAAGAGGAGCCAGTAATGGCCTCTGATAAATAGCTGAGCACTAGTCCCAGGTGTAAGAGGAACTTTCAAGAGTCTGATGTAAAGTTACCATTGCATACCCTGCCTTCTGTGTCCCATTTTTCATGAAGGAGCTGCCATCACAGAAAGAAGTCAAATCAGGGGGAGTAAAGGAAGTATCTAATAAAGTCTTCTCTAGCTGTATATATATATGGAGAATTGCCTGTTTACAGTCATGTATGCCAGCCTCAATTTCCTCCTTTTCTGGCAAAAAGTAGCAGAATTTAAGGAGGAACATGTCTTTGTTTGAATGGCTGGTCCTTCTAGAAGCAGAGCCTGGTATAGCCAGAGGCTCCCTTTGGATCAAAGAAGTCCTGCTACATTGTGAGGTGTATATACAGCGAGATCGTTACCTAAAGTTAGCTTGCATGCTTCTGGCACTAAGAGAGCTACAGCTGCCATAGCTCTAAGGCCATCCCTTTGTTGCAATGTCTAATTCATGACTCAGATACCCTGTAGGCTGTCGAGTGGGTACCCAATCCTGTGTAAGTACTCCCAAAGCCATACCTTGCCTTTCATCAAAATGTAAATTGAAATGGTCCTCCAGGCTTAGGGCTGGAGTATTTAGAAGAGCTTATTTAAGTTTCTGGAATGCTGTTTGGGAATTGGGTTTCCAGGTTAAAGTATGGGTATCTGTCTTTTGGGCCTCTTTTACAAGTTGATAGAGAGGTCTTGCAATTTCCCCATATCCTGGTATCCAAAGGCACCTGTGTTTTGCTAAATTTTCTAGCAGATAGAGGTTATAAGGTCTCCAAATCTAAAGCACAACTTTGCAGTCTTGAGGCAAAATATTTAGGCCTCATCATATCTAAGGGAACCCAAAGGCTAGGAAAGGACAGAATTAAACCAATTCTTTCCTTTCCACAGCCCAAGACCTTAAAACAGCTAAGGGGATTCCTAGGAATTACAACAATCTCAATAATAACATCAATCAAAAAGTTTGGCTGAATCGTCTTAGATTTCTGAGAGGACATGTATCAAGAGACTTAGAAGACTTTTCATAACAATGTTGGCCCCCTAATTCTCATTTTTATTCTTGGCCTAGCCATACTGTGGTAAATTAACTTATGGTCAACTTGAATTAGCACGGTTCTGGATGTGAATGGTCCACCTGAGGATTATTGCCAACAGCATAAAAGGAGAACTGGAGGGGAAGATGCTGTGCTGTTGATTCTCCTGGAAAAGCTTGTCACATTGCATAGGGAGCAGCTGAAGCTGGAAATTGGTCAGACATGTGGAGGTGAGGCAGGCTGGTCTGAGAACAAAGAGCTCCCAAGGAAATATAAGCTGTTTCAGTCCAGAGAGCAATCAGTTGCTAGGCAGAGCTGCATCATGTGACACCACAAATGTATAAATAAATGCCCCTATGGTGACTGAGCAGTTTCCTTTCTCCCCATCTGGAGAGGGAGGGCTCCACCTGACCTCAACTTTGGTCTCTTATCTTTGTTTTCCCCATCCTCTTGCCATCCTTTCCCCCAGGAACTCCAAGAGCCATGCTGGGACACGGCATATGACACCAGGAACATGAACTGAACTGGGGCAAGAAGAAATAGTGGGTGGGAGGACATTTCTCATTGTGCATGCAAAAGGGGGAAGAAGTGCACTGGTAGCATCGATATGCATCACAGATGTGTGTTGGTATTAGCATCATCAGGTATAAAACATGGGGCAAAGAAGTTCACTAGGGCTAGAGGGATAAATGAGCTTAAGAGAAGCTACAGAGAGATATAGGCTTATGAGAAGCCAAAGGAAAGAGGTGTATTGATTTTTATCAGTTGTTAAACACAGGGCAAACAGAGTCTCAAGAACCACAAATGTATATAGATGTATGTAGAAATGTTTGTTGTATTGTTGATTCCTGTGTTTACTTTTTGGCACCACTGACTGTTTTTTTTATTTCCTTTGGTATTGGGAATTGAACTCAGGACCTTGTGCTTACCAGGCAGGCACTTATGCTGTTGAGCTATAACCCAGCACCTTACTTTCCTTTTTGAGACAACCACAAAGGATTAGGCTTGGACCTCTGTTTTAAAATCAAGTCCTAAGCAGGAAAAGGAGGGTGGGGCAATAGCCCCACTGGTACAGCTTGAACCCTCTAGCTTTCCTCAGTCAGCTAAGGAACAGTGGGGACAAAGGGACTTTTCACCACCAGAGAAACGTTTCATTGCAAATTCCATTTTACAACACTTAATAACTTTAACTGAGCCACAAGTGGCAATCCCAGCCTTTTAAGCTGAGAGAAACTTTGCTGCATCACAGGTTACAACTTCTATCTCTCAGGGAGTAGAGCTGTTTTCTCTCTGTCCCTTACAATTGGCATTAAAAGAAGCAAGATGGGGGAGTCCATGGAGGGTTTTCAATGTATCTACTCTGTTAACTGAACTTTTAGCCCCCAATAACCTGGGACAAGTTATACATCTTCCAGAAGTCGTACCTTTTAAAACCTTAAAAGAATTAAAACAAGCTGCTGCTACCTATGGCCCTGCAGCTCCCTTTACCTTGAGCTTAGTAGAGCTCTAAGGACAACAGATTATGGCCCCAAGTGATTAGAAAGGAATAGTTAAAGCGTGTTCAAGTCCAGGAGGTTATTTGTTGTGCAAAGGACATTGCTTTGAATTATGCACAGATCAGGCAGCTTGCAATGTTGTTCACATCATAGCCATTACAAAATATATGCTAATCCGAGAAGGTGCCTTTGCTATCACAACAATGAACTTGCCTCTGAATTGCAAGTATACGAGCAAAGTAAAACAGCTGCCACAAGGACTTGGAGGGAACTTCTTTCAAAGGGTGAGACATCCCTTGATTCGACTTCCATTCATCAGGGCCCCGATGAAGCATTTCAAGGTTTTGTGGCATGCTTACTGCAGGCTGGTGAGAGGATCATAAGTGACACAGAAACTAGTGCATTAACCAGTCTGCAACTGGCCTCTGAAAATGCAGATAAATGATGTAAAGAGGCTTTAAGAGCCCACAAAAATGGGCTGTGCTATCTGAGGTTATTCGTATTTGTGCAGACACTGGCTCCTCCTATGTACAGGGAGCCGCCGTGGCAGCAGTTGTTATTCAGTTATTCACCCACAGACTAGAAGAAAGGGAAGAGTCACGGCTGCTCATTTCTGTTGTGGAGACAAGGAGCACTTTGTCCACAACTGCTCTGCTGCACCGGTAAGGGCAGCACAGCCATTATCTGTCTCTCCAGTGAAACCTTCAATTCTCTGTGTAACATGTCACTGGGGGTATCATGGGAAAGTGAGTGTAGATCCGAAACTGATGTGGAAGGCTGACCCACTCTACGAAACTTCCATCAGGGCCTACGACGGTCCCACCGATGGGGGCACTTTCCTCAATTCCTCTCCAGCCCCACCCTCCACTGCCAAGCATGTTTCTGACCTCTGGCAAGTGACAACAGACAGCAGAGGCCTGGACCTCAGTCCCTCCTCCAGATTCATACTAACTCCTGAAATGGGGCCCAAATTATTCCAACTGGAGTCCATGAACCTTTGCCCCGGGGAACAGTGGGACTCCTGCTAGGCTGCAGCAATCTCATTTTATTTTACTTTTTAAATTTTATTTTAAAGATAGTAGTAAATGAGAAACAAACAAACAAACGAACAGTAGCAGCATACCAATATCATGAACATAAACAAATCAAAGCAAGACATTCAAAGTTCAAGACAAAATAATACGAATCAACAGTGGTTGTTACATTACATATCGCTGTCCTCAGCTACATTGCTCAGATTACTATATGTAAGAATGGAAGATTGTTCAAGCCATTATGGAAAATAATGCTTCGATAAAACATTAGAGATAATACAGAGTTTCACTAGACAGGATGGTAGTAGTTCACCACTGTAGTTCCATTGTATATTGTTACCTTCAAATCAGTTGCTCAAACCACCAGACACAAGCATGCAAAATCTATCAGTACATAAAAAATTGTAAGCATTAACTATTCATTTCAATAAACCATCAGACATCAGCAATACAGTTATTACAGCTATTCATATATGTATTTATATTTTGCCTTCCTTCTTTCTTTCTTCTTTCCCTCATCCAGTCATTCCTTCCTTTGATCAATTTCTTTCCCTTTCTTATCATGTATTATATATTTTGAGTTTTACCTTGTCTTTCAGGTTCCTACACCAAGAAGACAATATGATCGTTACACATCTGGGTCTGATTTATTTCACTTATGAGGGTGATCTCCAGTTGCATCCATTTACCTACAAAAGCCTTGAGTTTATCTTTTTAAATAGCTGAGTAATAGTTCATTGTATAAAAATACCACATTTTTATCCATTCCTCAGTGGATTGGCATATGGGTTGTTTCCATGATTTAACTATAACAAATTGTGCTGCTATAAATGAGTGCACATATATCACTGTGGTATGATGTCTTTAATTCTTCTGGGAAAATACCCAGAAGGGGAATAGCTGGGTTAAATTGTACTTCCAATCCTAGTTTTGTGAGGAATCTCCAGACTGATTTCTACAGTGGTTTCACCAATTTAAACTCCTACCAGCAGTGGAGTAGGGTTCCTTTCTCCCCATAGCCTCTCCAGCATTTGTTCTTGTTTGATTTCTTTTATAGCCATTCTTTCTGAGGTGGGGTGGAAGCTCAGTGTTTTAATTTGAATTTCTCAAATGACTAATGATGTTGGACATTTTTTCATGTATTTATTTGGCATTAGTATCTCTTCATTGGAGAACTGTGTATTCACTTCAGATGCCCATATTTGGATTGGGTCTTTAAATGTGGGGGGCCTGATTTTTTTCATTCTTTATATGTCCTAGATAGAAGTCCTTTGTCTGAAGAGCAGTTGGCTAAATTTTTTCACAATTCCTGGGTTTTCTTTTTACTTTATTGGTGATTTCTTTAGAAGTGCAAAAACTTTTCAATAAGATGAGATTCCACTTGTTGATTCTTTGAAGTATTTTCCATGCAGTTTGGTTTTTGTTCATGAACTCTCTGCCTACCCCAATGTTGTCAAGATTTATACCTACTTTCTCTTCCATTGAATTTAGTGTTTCTATTTCAATATTTAGATCTTTGATCCATTTTGGTTTTAATTTAGTGCATGGTGAAAGACATGGGTCTAGTTTTAGTCTTTGGCACCTGGAAAGCCAGTTTTTCCAGCACCATTTATTAAAGAGGCTCTCTTCCTTCCATTGAACATGTTTGACCCCTTTCTCAACGATAAGGTGACTGAGTGTGTTTGTAGTTGTATCTGCATCTTCTAATCTGTTCCATTGATTTTAAGGTCTGTTTTGGTACTAGCACCATGCTGATTTTATCACAGTAGCTTTATAATATAACTTTAAGTCAGGAATTTTATTGCCTCTGCCTTTCCTTTGTTTCCCAAGATTACGTTTGCTATCCAGATTGCTTTTCCAGTTCCAGGTGAACTTTAGGAATATTTTCTCTAGTTCTGTGAGGTATACTAATGGTATTTTAATTGGGATTGAATTGAATCTGTACAACAGTTTTGGGAGTTAGGCCATTTTCACAATGTTCATTCCTCCTATCCATGAGCAAGGAACAGATTTCCATTTTATGATATCTTCTTTGTTCTCTTTTTCAGAGCTCTATAATTTTCACTGTGTAGATCTTCTATTTCTTTTGTTAGATTTATTCCTAAGTATTTCATCTTTTTAGATGCTATTGTGAAAGGTGTGGTTTCCCTAATTTTGCTCAGTCTGTTTGTTACTTGTGTACAGGAATGCTATTTATTTTTGAGTGTTAACTTTGTATCCAACTATGCTACTGAATTGTGTTATTAAATCCATGAGCCTTTTGGTGGAGGTTTTGGGGTCTTCTATGTAAAGTATTATGTCATCTGAGAATAAAGATAATTTCTTATCATAACTTCTTCCTTAACTATCCTTATTCCTTTTATTTCTCTCTCGTGTAATTGCTCTAGCTAATATTTCCAGAAGTATATTGAATAGGAGCGGTGAAAGTGGATGTCCTTGTCTTGTTTCTGATTTTAAAGTGAAAGCTTTCAATTTTTCACCATTTAGTATGATGTTAAGCTGTTGGTTTATCATAGATAGCTTTGATCAGCTTGAGGTAAAGTCCATCCATTCCTATTTTCTGTGGGGTTTTCAGCATGAATGAGTGTTGGACTTTATCAAAGGCTTTTTCTGCATCGATGGAGATGATCATGTGATTTTTGTCCTTGGCTCTATTGACATGGTGTATTACATTAGTTGATTTGTATATATTGAACCATCCCTGCTTTCCTGGTACGAATCCCACTTGATTGTGGTGTATAATCTTCTTGATGATTTGTTATATTCTGTTTGCTAGTATTTTATTGAACATTTTGCATCTATATTCATTAGGGAGATTGGCATGTAGGTCTCTTTTTTGTTTGGGTCTTTCTCTGGTTTTGGTATCAGGACAATATTTGCTTCCAGGAATGAGTCAGGGGGATTTCCTTCCCTTTCAATTTCATTAAAGAGTGTGAGAAGAATTGATGTTAAATCTTCCTTAAATTGCTTGTAAAATTGAGCTGTGAATCCATCAGGGTTGGGGCATTTCTTCATTGGCAAGTTTATATTTACATTCTCAATTTCACTGGATGATATTGTTAGTCAGGATTTTTATTTCCTCATTCAGCTTTGGTAATTCATATGTATCTAGGAATCTATCCATTTCCTCTGTATTTCCCATTCTTTCAGAGTAAAGATTTTCAAAGTAGATACTGATGATCTTCTGAATTTCTTCAGGATCTGTAGTGATTTCACCCCTTTCATTCCTTATTGTGTGTATTTCAGTTTTTTCTCTCCTCTTTTTGATAAGGTTGGCTAGGGGTTTATGTATTTTACTTGTTCTTTCAAAGAACCAACTCTTTGTTAATTCTTTATATTATTTTTCCACTCTCCATTGCATTAATTTTTGCTCTGAGATTTATAATTTCCTGTCTTCTTTGGGCTCTGAGTTTGACTTGTTTTTCTTTTTCTAGAAGCAATCTCATTTTAAAAGGTCTCCAGGTTTTGCCTGGTGTCACTAATGCTGATTAAACAGGGAGATCAAGGTTCTGACTCAATCTACTGAAAACACCACTCAAGTCACCCCAGACTCTCACATTGCTCAATTGGTCATTCTTCCCTTGACAAAAATTGAAAGTGTATAAATAAGGAAAGAGGATCCAAAGATTTCCAGTCTTCTGATATCTATTGGGTTTACCAGATTAAACAAGATTATCTCCAGATGAAACAAATTATTAAAGAAAAAACATTAAAATGGCTTTTAGACACAGATGTGTATGTTTTATTATTGCCCAGCACCACTGGCCTATGTCATAACCTTTGAATGTGTCAGCTGCAGTTCTGCAGGGTGTGGGTGGTGTGCTGCGCCCTAGCAGAGCTGCTGGGTTGCTGACATGGAGGGATGAAGAAGGCCTTCTGGACATTTCTCATCTGTGTCCTCTCCCATATACCAGTCAATCCATAGGCTCACAGTGTATTACAGCTTATGGGGGCATTTTGGTTAGCCCTAACTTCTTAGTGACTCACTCAGGGGCTTGGTAAAAACAATCAAGGAAGGAAAGAACCTCTTCCAGCTATTCCTAAAAGGGACCATTTTGGTACAGGCTACTCATTCTCCCTCAGAAGCTTACAACAGTTCATACACTGGTTAATAAAAGATGATGGCAGGGCACTTGGAATGCTCCAATAACCCTTGGAATGCCCCAGTTTTCATGATAAAAGAGAAGTCTTTGCATTTTTCTCTCAAGATGATTGATTTAAAAGACTTTCTTTTACTATTCCTCTCCATTCTTAAGATAAAAAGGGTCTGCCTTTAGTTTACCCTTTATTATTATCATCAGACCTCTATGTGCCACTTCCAATGGTGTTGTCTGCCACAGGGAATGGCAAAAGGTCCAACCCTGTGTCAGAGTTTGTGGCTGCAGCCATTTTTTCAGTCCGTCAGGCTCATCCACCTGCTTATCTTGCCCATTACATGAAAGAAAATCATATTTCCTAAGATTTACATTCATGGGGGTATTTAAAAAGATTACTTAAAAGAACATATTTTCTATAAATGAGAACTTTGTCCCTAGTCTCAAGACGTGTATTTCATGATAACTTTGGTTTTTTAGAGTTATAGTCCAAAATTTCCTCATTTTTAGATTATACAGATATTAAAAGCTATTTTACTTTAATTACAGTTTTCTTTTTAACATCATATACAGGATATGCTACTGATTGAAGAAGTTTTTATAAGTCCTTAGTGTTCTTTTGATTCCTATAAAAGTTGATTGCCTGTTTTACTTCTTTTTTCAGTTGTATGATATGTGATTGTTGAACCTTGTCTTGAATTTTTCTTTGTTGTCTCTGTTTTTATGTGGAAGCGGACATTCCTGAATTTTATTGATATAGAAAAGCTTTGGTATTTTACAAGCTGGTAAAAAAAATTAAAATAAGATATGAGATCATTACCAACAAAGACATACTATGCCCCAAACTGTTCAGGTCAAACCTAACTTATTTTCAGATTTTATTTAGTAATATTAATTGGCTCTGCCCAGCTCTTAAGATAACAACTCATGACCTATACCCTCTCTTTGACATTCTCAAGGGGGATCCAGCCCTCACCTCTCCAGGTATGCTTACAACAGTGGGAAAAATTGCCTTAGATAACATTGGTCTGGCTCTTTCTAGTGCTCAGCTCTCTAGCGTTGACTCATCTCTGCCAGTGTTTTAAATTATTTTCGCAAGTCAACGTACACCTACTTGGTCCCTTTGGCACTGTCAGAGTCCTTTACAATGTCTTTGGGAATGAGGTGCAAATTCATTGTTCCTGTTTCTTTGGTTCAGCAATAGTGGTTATGGCAATTCTCATCCTCTTGGGAGTCTACATTGGCTAACTTATTATCCTTCAGACAAATTAATTCAATTTGCTTCTCTTTTCACAGATGGTTCATCTTCAGGTAGGGTAGGTTATGTGACAGCTTACTCTTCCAGAATATAAGATATGGGTTTCGCTTCTGCACAAAAGACTAAATTACAAGCTGTCTATAGGCCTTGCAAGATTCCCTGCTCTACCACGCATTTACATTCCCATTCCCAACTGCCAGGGTCTCCCACTGAGGAAGATGTTGCTATAGACACACTGCTGGCTGCTGTCACTGTTACTCTCCCAAATACCGTTGAACAGGCTTATGCCTTATGCAAATAGTTCCATTTACCCAGGGAATAGGCTCAACAAAGTGTTGGGCAATTTTCCTCATTTTCTCTCACTATGGGGGTTAACCCCCAAGGATTATGCTCCAATTATCTCTGACAAATGGATGTCACTCTTATCCCTGAGTTTGGCTCTTCACCCAGGGCCCAAATTGCAGTGGACTCTCCATCAGGTTTATTTGTTGCTTCTGCCTGCAGTGGTAAAGTGACTAAACATGCCATTATTCTGCTTGGATATCTTTAGTAACCTTGGCTGCCTGTAAATACTCAAGACTGACAATGGCCCAAACTATACAGGTGCTGCTTTCCAAATATTTCGCAAAACTTTTCATATCTCCCTTATCACAGAAATTCCTTATAGTCCTCAAGGTCTAAAAATTGTTAAATATGCTCAAAACACAGTCAAAATACTCTCAAAATTCAATTATGGAAACAAAAGGGGAAATCAATTGGGTAGATGAAAAAAGCCTAATCTGAGACTGAGGATATGCTTGTGTCTTTCCAGAGAATGCTGAACAACCTATCGGGTCCCAGAGCGTGCTGTCCAGCTGTGTCACACGCCCAGATCTGGGGCAGCTGATTCTACCTTTCAGGGGTCTGTTGCAGTCTTGTGACAGTGACACCTTGGAGACTGCTGTACAACTGATAAATAAGGATGAGGGTAGATCCAACCTGGGGCCAATTAAAGGAATTGACCCAGGATGCCCAGGAGATGGAAACCAAAAATGGGAATCAAAGGTCTGAGTAGGTGACAGAGTATATAGAGGTAACTGAGCTAAAAGTTACCAGTATTCTTAAGACAATAAAAGACAAAAAATATATATTAATTATAGATAAAAGATTTTATGCCTTCCAAATTCTTCTTGTAAGAGATCTCTGCTAATTGATGAACAACACAATCTGACTAGTCTATTTATAATTATATATTTCTAAAACTGGAAAAGAGTTACTATAATTCAATTTGGTCAAAATATATTTGAGTGCACTCATTTTGCAATATATTTGTTTGCTCAGTTTGTGAAGCTGTGTTCTTGTTTTTCATATCCATGAATAGCTGTTTCTTTTTTAATTGAGCTCAAAAATTTTTTTCTTTTCCTTTTCCTTTTGCATTTTGGATCATTTGTTCAAAATTTAATCTGGGTCATAGACTTAAAAACATGCTCTCACCTGGGTTAAGAGCTGATAAAAATGATATCAAATTTGGTTTTCTCAAATTTCATCAAAAATTATTAAGATAATTCAATAAAAATCCCTGAGAATGGGAAGAGATTATTGGACAGGACTGTAATTGATGAATAAAAGAGTAACTACCTGGAATAACATTAACCAGTTTATGTTCATTAGTAAGGAACCCCTAATGATCTCTGTAGACTCTTGGAAGACACCCCAGTCATTTGGTCATGGACAAAAGTTAAGTCTTGTAGAAAAAACACAATAAGGTTTTATCACAAAAGATGCACTTGGTATAAAACTAAATTAAGGAATAAAGGTTTTCATATGTGTATGGCAATTCATTATTGCTAATCTCATGTTGTACTAAATGTATTAATGTCTCCAGATATATAGGTCTTCCAAAATGTAAAAAAATGATTGTTTATGGTTGCAGACATTTCATTCAGATTTAGACCTCTGTCTTTAACAAAATTTATGTGGTATACATCCCATTAAAGGTCAACAAATTAAGTAAAAGTTTCTTATGTAATAGGTAGATATGATTGTTTTAAAAAGGTCATGCTATGTCAAAAATGAAAATTTAAGTATGTTACAAAATGTCATGATTGTCATACTGCAATGTTATGTGTGGTTTTGATTTCTAATTTTCTGTGTAAAATATGTAATTTATCTGTTAATATTCTATAGGGATTTATATACTAGGCATCCATAGTTGGTAAAAATAACAGTTCCATTTTATGCTCTAAGATGTTTGATATTTAGAGAAGATAATAATTTAAGCTTCCATTACAATGTAATGTCATTAATCTTTTCTTCTGGATTTTCAACAACTGAGGTTTATAGACCAAAATTAGAGAGATCCATGGGCTAAGAGACTAGCCAATATTTTTACTCTGAACCTCCAAGGTCAATGAGGACCCAGGACATAAGAGAACCTCTGCTGTGACATGCTATAACTTGGCTGAGTCCCTGACCTTCTGATCAAGGAAATTGTGGGATTTCAGAGGAAAATTATTCAATGATGTATAGTGTGCCTAAGGAGGGTCACCAGGAGAGGAAAAGTCTCCCATACTTTCACAGAAAGCAACTTGGTCAAGCAATGGCTATGACTCACTCAGACAGCTGACCTTGACAGAAGTTCTAAGAAGTGTATACATAGTCCCAAGATAGTCCTGAGGATACTTAAGTGACCTTGATAGATAACAAAAGATTAATTAATAAAGGTCTCACTAACTTGTTATTGGACATCCAGCAGAAAAGTATAAACATAAGAAAGAAAATTGTTTATAGAAGTCCTCCAAATGCAACTCCTCCATCTTCAGTTGAATGCCCATCACTTGCCACTACAAAACAAAAGAGGGAGTTGTAGGGAGTGGCTTAAGCTGGAAATTAGTAATGTGAGGGTGAGGCAAGACCAGTCGTAAAACAAAGAGCACCCGAGGCAAGCCATTAATTGTTGCTGGGTAAGGCTGTGTCACGTGACACTTTGTCAAATGCATAAATAAACTCTCCTACAGAGGTTAAGAAGTTCCCTTTCCTGCCATCTGGAGACAGAGGGCTCTACCTCGCCTCAGCTTTTGTCTTTCATCTTTGTTTTTACCGTCCTCTCACCATTCCTTCTCCCTGGGAACTTCAAGAGCCATCCCAGCTTGAGGCAGAGAATGAATTCTTCAAGATGAGGTATATCCATATGGAATATTATTTAGCAAGAAGAATGAAGCAATGATATGTGCTACAACATGGATGAACATTTTAATGATTATGTTTAGTGAAAGAGGGAGTCTTGCTTTGTATGATTCCATTTAAATGAAACATAATTTCTAGACAAAGTTATAGAACCAGAAAGTTGATTAGTGGTTGTTTAAGACTGAAGTTGGAGGTGAAAGGAAATGAGGAGTGAATAATTGCTGTGTAGTTTATTGTGTGATTGAATATTCTAAAATGGGTTCTTGATGGTTTCACTGTGACTGTACAGCAAAAAGTAACTGTTAAATAAGTGACTTTCAATGATATGTGAACAACTTCACAAAGAAAACTGCTATCAAACATGACAAAGAAAGAGAAAGGCTTAAAACACAAATTGTAGTGCACAGTGGTAGTCAGAAGCCTATGAAAGAAATCTTCCAGGGATGATTATTTATCAGGCTGAAAATAAGGGAGTGTTAGATACAAATATGAAATTGACGAAAGAAAAACTACAAATGGATAATAAAAATTGAACCTAAGTAATAAAAATAGAAGAGCTCTTATTTTTCTTTAGGAATAAAATTAAGATACATTCTAAAAATAGAAGTTATGTGTAATATATAATGTATTAATATAGTACATGATATAAAAGTTTAAATCTTGGCTGGCCATGACTTTTCTGAAACAAAGGTTTTTGTATGAACATAAAGAATAGGAATAAATTATGGAAACTTCTCATCTTTTCAAAATGTAGAATTCTTCTTAACTGGGGGTTTTCTCTTATGTATGGATGAAAATCTATCCATCTCTTCCTATTATTGAAGTTAAAATCTAACACAGAGGTTGGCAATGAAATATCTACTATGATTTGAATAAATCCACATCTGGATTTATCACTTTAATGAAACACTGGTTTCTGGTTCATGAGGTTCCTCTTTGCTCTGTGTGACAGGTCTTTACCCAGAGTCCCTGTCTCTTTGAGGAGGGGCTAGGGCTGCAGATGATGCCAAAGAGGAAGAGGCAGCAGTCCCAAGACAGGCAGGTCTCAGCAAGCACAGCAGGGTGGCACTGTTCAGATGAGCTGTCCACACGCTGAGCTGTGGAGGCATAAGTGGCTGATAAACCATTTTAAAATAATGATAGAAGAGTTTTCATTTCTACATGCGAACAAAATAACTTTGGGACCCTGATTTAAGCTCCAGTATTATAATCAATTGGTCTCAACCTGCTTATATGAAGGCTCATGTTCTATCTTATTTAGGAAACAGGGTTGCACTTGTTTAGGAAGGACCAGACCTCTGTACATCAGTGTCTAGAGACTGCTACCCAAATAACACAGAAATGAATGAGCATATAACAAGCACATACATTTATTAAGCACATACCCAATTCCAGATATTGATCTATGTACTTTTGCATACATTAATCACTTTTAGCCAGTGAAAAAATGTTGGCAGTTGAGGAAAAAAAGAAAAATAAAAGGCTGACTATGAAACAAAAGTTGGCCGTTTTTCTGATTCTAAGTTGTGCCAGCAACTGACAGACTTGGGTATTTCTGACATTTGTAAGGCAGTGAAAATAATGAACCATTTGGGAATTTAAAAGAGAACAAAAAGATTTTAAAGTCAGGTAGGGTCTCAGATGATAAATTCAACATCATATAGCTGAATTGTGGCCACCAATGATTTGCCTCTTTTAAAGTGTGTAAAACCAATACATTAAACCTCATTGCCTCAGTCATATCAAATTACATTTACCAATTTAATGAAATGTGAAGTTAGATATCACAGGGCCATCATCAGCTCAAAGTGCTGATGTGTTTTCTGGCATAGTCAACCAGGTGGACTCCATTCCTGATCTTCCCATACAGATGGTGGTAACCAGGTTATGTTCAGCCTTTTTTTGGTCAATGAAGGAAATCCCCCTTTTTCTATACCTTTTCTGAAAGCTATTGGAAGTCAAAAATCCACAAATTATGTTTGTATTTTTAAATCATTTTTCTTTTATCCTTTAATAAGAAGCTTGGTACAGTATTAACCAGCTTTACATAACTACTATAAAATGCCTAAGGCAGCTAACTTATAAAGAGAAAAGGTTTATGTAATTCACTCTTTTAGAAATTTAAAGCCCAAGGTCAGGTGAGCTCTACTGTTTTGGCCTCAGGCGAAGGAAGCTGGTGGAGGCACAGCATGGAGGAAACATCTGTATTTGGAAGATATCATATTATCAAACACAAAAGGTGGGAGGCTGATGTCATATCACCTCTGCCAACGACATGGCACCAGTAAATTAAGGACCTCATACTAAACCCCACCTCCCAAAGGGTCCATCCCCTCCCAACAGCCCTACCTTGGGGACCAAGGCTTTAATCACAAAAGGGCCTTGTGTTCAGACCAACCACATCCAAACCATAGCAGAGCTTTTGAGTAGAGACTGCAGAGAAAGGTTAGACTGAGATTTTGAAGACGGGATTGCATGGAAGGGAGCCTTTAATCTCAGGGTTATAGAGAGTCTTAAATATGTTCTTTCCTTCAGAAAAATGCCTGTACTTTAGTAACTAAATGTGATTGGGAGCTACAGGAAGAGCTTGCTTCAGGCCCAAGGCCTTTTGTTTTTCATTATTTGTTTTTATATAGAAAGAAGAAGGTGCTATTATCAGATTTCAGGACATAGATTGAATTAAAACTATAAATGTTCCTCTGAAAATAAAATAAAAGGAGGATGTAGGAGGAGAGAAGTAGATAAGAACGGCTTATAGACTCCTCGTCTATCTTCTCTCTGGTCACTTACTCTAAGAATACACCAGGAAAAGAATCAGATTTTTCTTAGAGCAGCATTATAGATAGTGTTGTCCTCGGACCACATCAGGAATACTTGGTAATTTGTGAGATATGCAGGTTTTCAGGTCTTTGAATTAGAAACTGGGGTAGACCTCAGCAACTGGTGGCAAAAAATCTATCCAACTGATCCTCATATACCCTAAAGTTTGAGAACAAATGGCTGAGGCCACTTTTATAGCTACTCCATCTGTCAATGGCTAAAAATCCATAGTAGTTATATGTGGGGGTATTAAATTAGTGATGCTAATTTAAATGCATACACATAGGCCATACTGTCATTATGAGCTATCTTCTACCCCATAGAGTGGTATCAAATACTCACCCTAAGGTCAGTTTGTACCTTAACTCAGTGAACACATCCAGAGTTGGGAGTGATAAGAAGTAAAAATCAGTATCTCTTTAGTGTTAAATTCTAGTTCAAAAGAAAATATCTTTGCAGATGCTATTTATACCCTTTGCCCAATTATTTATGTAAGGTATTCTTAGGAGTAAAGTTTCTTTGATAAAACAATGAACATTCAAATGGTAATGTCTTTTGCTAAATTAATGTGAAAACATTATAATATATACTAATATCCTCTGATAGTTGTACATAATTATGAAATATAAATGAGGTTACTGCATATGCATACAGTGCTGGATGACTGAATCAACTTCATCAATCCCTACTACCTTAAGTAATTGTCATTTATTCCCCCTGGCTTCAAAGTTGTTGAGCTGCAACCTTATTCCCTTAAATCATCTCCCTTCTCCCCCAACTTTCTCTCTGGTAGCCACTATTCTATGCTCTGTTCCTATGAAATCAATTGTCTTACATTCTGCCTCTAAGTGAAAACATAAATTATGTCTCATTTTATCCTTTTTCTCTTTTCTTCTTATAATGCGTTTTTTTCTATTAACTTTTTTTTTAAATTAACAGACATCCATTTACAAAATAGGATAAGAACAGTGCAATAAGAATTACAGACAAAGTGGTAGGAAATTAACAATGGCTGTTGTAGTATGTATTGATATCTTCAAAGTGCTTTCTCAGGAAAACAAGTATAGGCATGCAAGATTGATCAAATAATTAATCATTACATATTCCTAATATGAAACCTTTCATTTACTTCTTTTATCATTTTCCAAGATAAATACTTTTAAAATTGTGCTCATATTTAACAATGTGGTTTTTTTTTGACTTGAGCTCAGGACCTTGCACTTGCCATGTAGGCCCTTGGGCTGCTGAGCTATATCCCCAACCCAGCAATGTAGTATTTAATTGATCCTGTTATCAGAATTTTTTCCAGAAATTTCATTTCCCCTTTACTGGAGTTTAAGAAAAAGTGATGGATTTAACTACAAAGGCCACATTCTAACAAAGAAAAAATAAATAAATAGTATAGAAGGATTTTTCTTGCATTTTCTGCCTTTTTACTCAAGTGAATTTCCTCTCTCCCTGTCAAATCTAGATAGAAAGCCTGCCTGTCTATTCTGCTACTCAATCCATTCAACAACCTTTGGTTAAAAAGATAGCTGGGGATAATGAGGCATTATAATCCACTAAGTTGAGAAAACACTCTGTATAGGGTACAATATACTGGGACAAATTCAATGTCATGAAATTCCCTCTGCTATGCCTTTCTGTTTGGTGAGATGGTATGTAGTTTTTCCCATCCCCCGTTTCTTCTTTTCATGCATTACAATGTATGTGGGACTGAAATAGAAAGAAAGAAAGAAAGAAAGAAAGAAAGAAAGAAAGAAAGAAAGAAAGAAAGAAAGAAAGAAAGAAAGAGAAAGAAAGAAAAAGAAAGAGGAAGGAAGGAAGGAAGGAAGGAAGGAAGGAAGGAAGGAAGGAAGGAAGGAAGGAAGGAAGAAAAGCTCTAAATGAGTTGAGCCCATCCTTGATGATCCACATTTAGGCATTGCTTCTCCACACGGCCATTATCAGGAACGCTCCAAGCCAAAGAACGCTGAGGAGGGCGTCCCAGGATGCCCACAAGAGATCTACTGCTTCTAAATCAGCCGGGTTCCAACTGCTGTAGTTTCTCCTTACCTCTTTTAGTCCCTTTCCTTTTGAAGTAAGGGACTGTTAGGGGACTATTTCAGATGTCCCTCTTCTCATAATTTTTACTGTGTCATAATTTCCCAGGTTGATGGTGGTTCACTGGATATTTGGTTTTTTAAAAAATATTCTTTTAAAGTATGAGAAGATATACAGTGCCATGTCAACACTATAGCCAGAATTTAGTGCTGGAATAACTTTCTTAGATAGTTTTACCTCTCCATAGTCTTTAGCTGGTTTTGGTCGTTACAGGGAAAGGCTGTCAGAACTGATTTAACTTTCGCCTACTAAATCCTTGTATTTTGATATTAGAAGTTCTCAGTCATTTTTTTTTTAAATGAATCCTGTATGAGCCTAAACTTTATTGAGTCTAATATCTTGAGATAGCTCACTACTTTCTTTATATATTGAGCCAGTGTGGCTTTTCATAGGTTAGATTAATAAATATAGAGCTTAACTATGGTTGTAGCAACATCCTTTCCAACTTGCTCACTTTTTTTCCTTTCCTTTTTTAATACTCTTTTCTTCACATACGCAGACATCTTCTGCTGGGAGTACTATTGCAACTTACTTTGTCAATAAAATTTCTGTTGCAGCAATATGGAAGGATGTAATTTAAGTCTTTTTTCCATAGGAATTCAGCTTTAGTTCATTTCTCTAAGATTTCTGTTGCATGCATTAATATGCAACAGAAATCTATATATAATATATAATATATATATTATATATAATACGTATTTCCATTGTATATATTGAATACTATATATATGTATATGGAAGCTGCTAAAATCTAATGGCAAAGATGCTGAGAGCTACTTTAACACTGAACTTATACTAGCATATTGCTTGAAAATTTCCATTTCATGGTGGAGTGGTATAAGGCTGTAGGAAATTCTAAGGAAAAGATAAGCCAATAAAATATTCTTATCTTTTTAAAGATCAAGTATGGCTCTCCCTACTGGCTTTCTAAGGGAGGGGTGACAGTGTTCACAAGAACTTACTGGGTACATAACATCTTCCAGCACAGGTCATGGTCTTCACACAGATATGGCCAGTGGCCCCAGGTGTCCCTAGGATATGCTTAGAAATTCTCCACCTAAAAATTGTAGGAAAGATACTTTGCTCACTATACAAAGCACTAGACACTCCTTCAGTCAAATTCTGGAGTAAGAATTTGGCAATTTGAAACCAAATGTGTCAGCAATATTGCTCCTTTACACACGTAACCAGTGGCAGACATTACTAACCAGTTTTGAAGCATGTATAGACTGTCTAATGACTAAATCGGTGTGATCAGCATTTCCATCTCCTCAAACATTTATTATTCTATGTTTTGGGAAACTTTAATTTTTCCTTTCTAGTTATTTTGGAATATGTAATAAATTGTAGATTGTGTTATAGAATATTTGCACTAATTTCTTCTAAGTGGAGCTTAAAAGATTGTATTTTAACCACTACTTCCCATTTGCATGTTAAATAGATATTCAGTGCCAAAAATGATGAAAGATTGCAAAAAAGAAAATAAAAATTAACTGTTATTCTGTTTTTGCAAACTGCTATTCACAGTATTTATATATAAATATTTTAATAAAAATAAATAATCAGAATGTATATTACTCCACTTCATACCTGCTAGAGCGGCCCAAGAGATAATCATTTTCCTGCCTTGCACCCCATCTTTGTCTGTTGCCTAAAGCTTTTGAGATTGGAAAGTGTGTTTCTCACTGGACAGAATTTTTCAAACTCTAAAACCACAAAAGAATAAACTGGGATTGGGCTTTTAAAGGTAACTCTTGTGTTCTTTGAATTTTCCATGAGAAACAAAGATACGTTTTTATCTGGAATGGAACCCAGAAACTTGAATCAGAACTATATCAATGCTGAATTTGTCAGTCTCCAGTTTATTTAGCAGTTTTGGAGTTTTTTTGACATTATTGTTTCTTAACTAGTTTATTTAGCAAGGTTTTGGATTTTCTTTTGCATAACTTTTTTAACATTTCCATTTGATTATTTTTTTGTCCCTCCAACCCTACCCCTTTGCACAGCATGAATATTATCTGGAGCCAAGGGATGCAATACTATACTTAAGTCAGTGTTTTTGCCAAGGGAGCAATGAAGTGGAGGAAAATGAATGGATTTCATCAGTGTATGATTGCCAGTGTTTTTTACTGTTATTGGCCATGTACAGAAAGGATAGGGCTACAGGAGTTGTATTTGCTTAAGTAACTATTCTTGCTTTTCAGTGGAAGAGCATTTGAGAAGGTTCTCCTTTCCCTTTGGAATGTTGGCCAGTTCTGTATCCTTCCTTGACGAAGTGAGAACTGGCCACTGACTCTTGCCTTTTTAGGAACCCCGTGTCTTCTAAGCAGTGAGTAATTCTCTCTTTACCTGTGGGTCAGAAACCATTTGATTGAGAAGCCAAAAACATTCACAGGAGATGCACTTTTAGGAAAACAGACCTTTCAGTGAGACAGGACCAGAAGAAGGAACAGGCTGTGTCAACTGCTGACAGAATACAAGAACAGAGGCAACCAGCGTGCACGTGCAACAGGAATGACTGGTAGACTCGGAAGGATGCTTCCTTCTTCACTAAAATCCAGAGACAAGGGCAAGTTCTGGTAATGTTTTCATGACAGCTAGTGAAGCCTTATAACACCAGCCCCAAAGAGAAAAACTGCCAAACCCTTGGGGAAAACCACACCCAGTAATGAGCAATTCATTTCTAATGATTAGCAATTCATGGTTAATAAGCAATTCATTTTATGCCCTGTGGTCTATAATTGTCATTCCATTACTTGCAAATCAAGAATGCAGCCAAGTATAGACCAAGATAAAGGTCAGGAGAAGGAAAATTCAATAGTTTTATGTAGTTTATCATTTTTTGGAATAAGCAATGAAACAATTGCTAGTATACACTGCATTCTCCATGGCCTGGATAAACAAGGAAGCCATATCAAATGTCAGATTAAATATTCCACAGCTGCAGTGTTTGCATAACTTTTCGGTGGCTACCATTTAAAGGAAGAACAGTATTGGGCCTTTAAAAACAGTACTGCATTCCCTTAACTTGACACGCTCACGGTGTTCTGCCAGCAACTGCTCCAACTTGGAAGGCCAGGCCACTCATATCTTGTTGGTGAAACTTCAGCGCCAGCTGGCAAGCATAGCCCTGTACTTCCATCCCCTCTAGAAGCATGGAGCCCACTGTGTGTTTTGAAGGCCACAGCTACACCATTGTCTTATTTAAACCATGTCTTATTTGGCTAAGAAGTCATTTTAAGAAGGAATTTCCTGGTTCTTCAAGTGTCTGTCATGTTTCAACAATGAGTTTGCAATTGCTGCTTGTGTTTTCAGTTTGGGTTGGCTCTGTAGGGCTGCTGAGGAAACTGGGGAGGGCTTTATTATGAAAATAAAATAATAAGATTGAAGAAATCAGCTTTATTATCATTGGCTCTGGCATGGTTTGTGTGAATTTCAGTGCAATATTTCTAAAGCATTGCTCCAGAGGCAGGGGTGACGGTCTTCAATCCCAGCTGATATGAGGGACAAGAAAGAGCCTTATAGATCTACAATGATTACTCGATGTCAGGTATTTTCATGCTTTACCCTGAGTTCTTTTCCTGAACACCCTGCTGAAATAGCTCTTCCTCCCTTGTTTTATTGACAAAAACCCTGAAATACAGGAAGAGTACAGCTGTGAAGTCCAACAACTCTGTTTCATCTCAGATCTGCCACTTACTCTGTGACCTAGGGCAAGTCGCTTCACCTCTGTGCCCCAATTTCTTTCTCTGTAAAATGAGAACAACAGTGGATCAAAAGGAGTTGTGTGTGTAAAGTGATCAGTGCTGTAGCCAGCTGCTAAATTCAGGTACGGTGATGGTGGCGGAGTTTGAACCTGAGCGTGGTTCCTTTGCCAGTGGGTACTGATGCCACATCAGCTGAGGTCAGTGCCACCTTTCTCTGTGGGGAGATTGGCACCAATGCTGATATTCAGGAGACACAAAGTAGAAGGCAGTTTCTACAAAGTAGAAGGCAATTTCATATCCCATCTTAGCATGTTTCTTATTGAAACAAACAAGGCCTTTGGCTCAGGCTTAGACTCTGGCTTCTGCAAAACAAGCTGTCTCTGAAAAGAAACAGGAAGAAGAGAGAAGACTCTGGAGGATTCAGGGGTTGTGGGACTCTATCCTTTTGTTTTGCAGGTTAGTGGTGTGGATTCAAAATAAAATACTTCAGAGTTTCTGTGTGATATATGTTTCCGTGACAGCTGAGTTCTATCCTATTCACTGCAGCGAAGTAGAGCTTAATGGGTGATTGGTAGTAGATGTCACTCAGCAAAGCGCTTACCAGTCTGGTGCTCCAAGTCCACCAAGCTGACTCCCATGTGCCCAGCTGTGCAATGGCTCTGGGGTGCAAAGAGGAGTGCAGTGCTGTCATTGTCCTTTCCGGGCTTCCAGGCAAGTAGTTGAATAAGCACATACAATGCAGAGGCCTTGTCCCCTGTAGAGGCTGTTTAAATTTGAGAGGCTCTGGAACCCAGCCAGAAGGAAGCCCTATATACATCACTAGCTATCACAGAACCAGGAAGTTTTTAAGCTGTGAGAGGAGGCGTAGGCAATTTTCTTTTATAACCCTCAGTAAGAATGCAAAATCCACAAATAGGAAGGAGGCCCATAATGCAACCAACCTGGTTAATCACTTGGAAGTTTTCCAGCCTTGTGAGAATTTCTTGGGTACTAGTTGAGCCAGTAACTACCCCGAGAGAACTGCATTCAGAAAAGATGAACACAAAGTTTGGCTTTGCTACTTACAAGTGGTATGATCTTAGATAAAATCTCTCAGCTTCTTTGAGTCATATTTTTTAATCTACAAAATGGAGAGGAATACTATTCAGACTACAGGATTGTTATCAAAGCAGGAAGGCATTAATGTCTATGAAAGCCTTTTTGTGCAGAGAAAACTTTAATATTGATTCATGTTACTTCTCTTCATACATCCTTCCTATATGTCTTTGAGAATTTTATATATAGTTTGACTTTTAGATTTTAAATATCTTGTTTTAGTAAGAAGAGGGTGGAGAAGAATAGCACCAGTGAGCAATATTTCATTGCCAACCCATGCGCAGCCTTAGTTAAAAAAAACTGAATGAGCTGATACTTCTGACAGTGTATGCAGTATTCTCAAATTCAGCAATCTAACAGGCAGTTGAATTTGGGATGTGAAATACTCTCTGATGGCATCTTGACTATTCTGCTGTATCTACAAATTACATTACTAATCTGAGATTGTAAAGGCTATGAGCTATGTCTACTCATTATTTTTGTAGGAAAAGAAACGTGATCATTTATGGCTCTTCTTTGAGGCTAGCACAAAAATTATCAATGGTACATATCTGTGACTAGAAATTTATGAGAGATCATCTGTGCAAAAGACCCAGTGAAAACATAAAACATTTTGTTAGTATGTGCTCCCTTCCTAGCATGGCCTAATATCCTGAGCAGCCTTATCTGGAAGTAATCTCAGCTCTGAATTCTTGGAGATGTTTCGAACATCCTTGTTGCAGTTGACACTCTGGCTTCGGGGCCTTTGCCCTCACTGCTCCTCCACCTGGACCATTATTCTCTGCACAAACCTGCTTGACTCATCTGCCCATTTCATGGAAATGCCTTCTCAAGTGTTCCTTTTCAGGCAGACCTGACTAGACCTTTCCTCATCACACTGTACAAAATAGCCATGTCCCTCTTGTCACTTTTTGTCTATTGCTTTTGTTTTTCTTCAGAGTACTTGCTACCACCAGACATGTTGAGGTACTTACATATTTGGGTTTATGTATTTGTTTCTTTTATTTTTGCTTTTTTTCATGCTGAGAATCAAACCCAAGGTCTCACATGTGCTAGGCAACTCTACCATGGATCTGTACCCCTATCCTCATTTTTTTGTTCGTTGACTGCTTCTCTGGTCCAGATATAAGCTCTACAAGAACAGGGAATTTCTTTTGTTTATTGCTATCTTCCCAACATCTAGAATAGCATCTTGGGCCGGGGATATAGCTCAATGGTGCAGCACCTGCCTGGCAGGTGCAAGGTTGTGAGCTCGATTCCCAGTACACACACAAAAAAAGAATAGCATCTTGCATATAAGAGATGCTTAATACATATTTGTTTAATGATTAAATATGTCCATTAATTCTCTGCATCTCTGTATGCATCTTACCTTACCCCCAGAAACTATGAAATTTATGAATCATTTTTATGTCTCTCTAGGTCCTACTATAGTACTTGAAATTTGATGAATGAAATTTTACAGAGATTTTTATATCTAATACCTCACTGTTGTGTGACCTAGCAACACTGTAAAATATATTCCTAATTTTATTCCTGTCTGACATAGTCAGCTTGGACCATTAAAACAATTGCATATATTGGTGGTTTCAATGACAGACATTTATTTCTCACAGTTCTGGAAGATGGAAAACCCAAGATCAAGATGTCAGCCAGTTAATTTCTAGTGAGGATCTCCTCCTGGAAGAGGCAGAGAGGCAAAAGCTCTGGTCTCACTTTGTACTTTTATAAGGGAATTGACCCATTGTGGGGACCCTGCCTTCATGATTTCATCTTACCCTAATACTTTCATAGAGGCCGCATCAATAAATGCCATCTCATTCTCAGTGAAGGTTTCAATATACTGATTTTTTTGACACAAGTATTCAGTCCATTATACCATTTGGCGCATGAGAAATCAATACTCAGGGAAATTTTAATGATTTGCTCAAGACCAGATATACTGAAGAAATCAGAATTTACGCCCAGTTCTTTCCCCAAACCCAGCCTTCTGTGGTAGGGACCACCACTCCCCGTGTTAGAGCCCAGTGGCAACTACTGACTGTATTCTGCATATGAAGGCAATGGCCCCTGCTTCTGTGGTGTGGAGGAGGCAGAACCTTTGGGTGGAGAAAGGCCTTTCACCGTCAACATGAAGGCAGAGGTCTAGTTTTGCTTCTGTTCTTTTTAATACTTTAAGAAACTTAACATAGTTTAAATTTGTTTTGTTCTAGAAACTATGTCCTCACACTATTAGCTCTCCTCTTTAAGTTGAAGGTGTGGAGGCCATCTGAGGTAGCATAGCCTGAAGAGATTGCCCTGCCACTTCCTGGAGAGAAACAGAGTTTGAATTCCCAATGGGCCATCTCTTGTTTGAGTTTGACCCACAAGGAAGCCCATTTCATACTTGAAATACAGCCATTGAGAAACCACTGGGTGCCCTTTTGCTTGGAGTGCATTCTGGAGTGGGCATGAGTCAGGAAAACATCTTTTCCTCCCATGAAGTAGAAACCATGGAAACCACTGATGATTTACAGCTTCCGCTATTCACTCTTCTCTCCTGGATTAAAAATAGTAAACACACACATAAGCACACACACAGACACACACACACACACAGACACACACACACACACATAAATTGCTTTTGAAAAACTCCTTAAAGGTCATATTTTTCCTAGATTTGATGAGTTCACTAATCTGCAGATATTTCTGGGATTTGTTATTAAGCCTCGGAACTTCTGCAACTGTCATATGAAGCCAACCCAGTTTCCAAATGTAATGTGACTTATCCATCACTAATCTTTGCATCTATTTTTAACAGAAACACCTTATTTATTTTCAAGACTGAGCAGGTCACCATGATATGATACTGAAGCAAATTCTAAATCTTCACAGATAGGAATGTAAGACAGAGTTGCAAGATTGTAGTGCAGAGCCTGCCTTGCTTCCATTTGTAAGTTGCAGTACACAAAGAACTGCACGGCTTAGGTATTATGTAGACTAATTCAAACTCAGTGCTACACTTAAATTCATAGTCCTGTCAGTCAATCCATTGTTATGCTCCATCATTTATGATCACAGTCTCTCTTCTATTCTACTCTGTGCCCAAGCAAACAAAACAAAACAAAACTCAGACTTTAATTGATGAAGATAATAAGGAATAAATGGGGAGCATTCTTTTAATTTGCGTAAGAACTGGGCTTGCCCTCCTATCCACCATATGCAAAAGATTTGCATATGCTTAGGGTGACACAAAGAGAGACCCTTTCAGAGGAATCGCCTCAGGCGACTTCTCACTTTTTGATTCTCTTTCTTGGAAATGGACTCATCCTTTAAGGGTCATGGAGGAAGAGGGGAAGAAATACTGAACCAAAACAACCAAGAAGCCCATTGTAGATTTTACATCTATAGCATGAAGGATTTGGACTAAAAGAATGCTAAGGGCCACCTAACCTTCAATATTCTCCAATGATCTGATTTTCCCTATATGCAATCCACTGTTCCACCAAGCCCAGTCATATTGTATTTCCTCACACACACCCAAGCTACTTTACATGAAATAGGCTGCTTTTTAAATGATTTCCCTGTGGGGAAAAAAATGAAAATTGTCTGAGATACAAAATCAAATCACAGCAAATCAGTGGTAAAACAGGTATTCAGTTACCTCATTCTTTGCCCTCTTATTGTAGATTTCAGAGCCCCGTGGTATATCACACATCTGTCAGCTGTCCATCCTATGTACTTCTAATAGGCCTCAAAAATTGCCCAGGTTGCTAGACCATTGCAGAGAACACTGGTATATTGTATTTCCAGAAAATCCAGTGTTCCTAAGAAACAAATGATTTTCAAACTAAAATGTTTCAAACTAAAATGTTTAAACCAACTTGTTATTCAAAGTACTGATACAGCAAAGGATCTTTCTCATTAACAGATAATGTATCTTCTGGCTTTTCTACTAGGCAAATCTAGGTTTTCCCAAATTGAGTTCACTTAAAGCAAAGTATACCTGTGAGTACACAGAGACCATTAACCTGAAACAAGCAGCAAAATTCCTGGTAAACCATCTGTGGCCTGTGTGTTGTGCCTACCACAGCACTGTCATGAGCACGGAGTTTAGCAGCTAGGAATCCCATGAGTGTTACTGCTGTTTAAAAGCACCTGTCAATCTCAACTATTTATCTATGGCTACTACTAGAGTGTTTTCATTGCAGCTACCAAGCACATTTAATAGAACTAAATTTTTTATTTTATTTCCAATTGACAAATAACTCTATATATCTTTGAAGTACAATGTGATGTCACAGCTGTATAAATTTTTCATGATTACACCGAGCTATTTAGTGTGTCTATCACCTCACATACTTACCATTGCTTTGCAGTAAGAACTTTTAAAATTTACTGATTTATATGCTTGAAATTCAGTAACGATAGATCATTATTAACATACTCACCCTTTGACTAACATCTTCTTTTATCCACCTACTGCTCACTTCCTGTCGCTGGTAACCACCATTCTCCTCTCCCCTTCTGTTAATCCAGCTTTCACAGATACCATATATAAGTGCAGTCATGCAGTATTTGCTTCTCTGTGCCTGGCTCTTTTTCCTTAGCATAATGCCCTCTAGATTCATTCTCAAAAATGTCTAGAGATATATATATCACATTTTGTTTTCAGTTCATCTGCTAGCGGGCACTTAGTTTCATTCCGTACCTTGGCTACTGTGAATAGTGCTGCAGTGAGGCTGGGCGTGTAGGTAACTCTGATGCCCTGATTTCATTTCCTCTGGAGATGTACATATATCTCCAGAAGTAGTTCTGCTGTATCCTATGACAGTTCTATTTTTATTTTATTTTCCAGGAACAACCATACTGCTTTCCACAATGGCTATGTAATTTACCGCCAAACGACACTGTATAAGGGTTCCTTTCTTCACAGCCTCACTAGTACTTGCAGACTCGTCACTGAATATAAATAAACAGACTCATTATTGAAGGTAAATAAAAATACAGCAGACAAAATGTTAATTTAAGATAAAAGGGTTGACAAAAACTTAAGGTTTCACCATGCACCCTGAATATTCCCTGCATCTGCCACAGAAACCATACTCTTGTCTCGAAGTTCACTCTGTACCTAGAGGCCCTTATTTAAGCAGAGGGTGGGAGAAATAAGTAGCTTTGAATAAGAATCTAATTTAGGGCACCACTCAAGTGTTGTCCTGCAATGGCATAGAATCTGACAAAATTTTACCTCCAGCTTTGCCTGAGGAATTCTAGGAGGAACATTTTCTTTAAAATGCCCTATTCATTCAGTCTTTACAGGGACGTTGGCAGCCCTGACACTGTCTCCCCACGCTGCTAGGCAGAAAGGGATCCACGCTTCCTTTTCCTTTGGAAGGCTGTAGCTCTTCGTTCTTAGCAGCTTCAATCTCATACAAAACCCCTTCATCCATGCCTTAGTCTCCCTGAAGGTATTTATAGCTCAGCTTATATCCTCTGTAAGTCTACTTTTTTCCTACTTTTATGAGTCGAGTGTCTGAACCCAGCTTACGAGGCTTGTTTTAATTGTGTTTTCCCATCGTTCTCCATGTGTCAGAATAATGTAAAGCTGCAATGGAGAAACTCTGTATGCATGGCATCTAAGGAATGTACACTTGGGCAAGCTGTGAAGTATCTGGTGAAATCACAGTCCCAACTTCGTGGAGTTACATTTGTTGGAAACATATAATGTAAAAATGTAGATGTTATAAGGAAAGGAGGGAAGGAGTACTGTGTGTCGGTGGTAAGTTTCAAGAAAATTATGTTTGTTCCTCCTGGCAAGGTTAGGATGAGTCTCCTACAAGGCATCTCTTTTTTAATTGAGCCTTAGAATATTCTTTCTGTTTTATAATTTTGTAAGAAATGATCTCATTTATTTTCCTGATGTCACACCCCAGCAAGTGGTTTTCTATCAAATTCAACAGCTTCTGTATGCGAGGAAGAAGAAAAGGGAGTAAACAAAAAATTTTAAAAAACAAGAAAAGCAAAATCCTGAACAACTTTTGGCATGTTTCCCTGTTATCTCAATAAAATTCACTTGGGAATTTCAAATAAAAGGAGAGCAAGGGACAAGGTGGGCAGGGAGGAATGTACTGGTGAAGAAAAATACACAGCAGGGAAGGGAAGCCAGAGCTCCTGAGCACGGGCCCCTCGTATGTCCCCAGTCCCGGAGGACACTGAACAGCAGGGGAAGCTGAGGCCTCACTCTAGTGACGAGTGAAACAACACGGTGGAGGTGGCGCTGGAGGAAAGCACAGAGGAGGAGGCGGAGAGAGCAGGTAGAAGTGTGCGAAGGAAGAAAATTCACATAGAAGAGATCAGGAAGGAGAAGAGGCAACTCGGGAGACAGGAGGGAGGACAGGTGCTCAGGAGAGGCATATAGCGCTGAAGATCCCTCTGAAAAAATGAATGGCCTATAGTTTGGTATTGTTAAAGAGGAAGATTATGTTCCGTTAGTCTGTTTCCTCCCTCTGTGCATTTCATTGGTATTCTGCTCTTGCTTGCAAAAGCCAGAGTTAGACTTCTCATGTCAAGCAGTTTCCATGCCTTTTCAGGCATTTGATCGCTCCCAGTACCTCCTGCATGTGTACATCCCAGGTCTTGGATTGTTTGCAGCCCAAGACCCCCTCTCAAGGGAAACGTATCAGAGTCTGGCTGGGCCTTTCAAATGGAATCACGTAAGACAGCCTGCCTGCAGGTATAAGCTCCTGCTGATTGGAACACAGAGGTCCAGGTCTATGTCCTAGGGCATGCTATTCCCCAGCACAGGGAATGAGGGAGAAAGTCCTCGTCTCCATATTTAAAGACACTGCATTTGCTGAGATTTGCAGTTGGTTGTTGAGGTAGCCAGCGAGTTCTTTCCTCAGCACCCCCATGCCACCTGGAAAGCTGTTGTTTATACTGGGTCATGGTGAGGAAATGGTACCTGCTGTGGGGGAGCCCCATATTGGAAGAAACCTCTAGGGAAACGATCTTCCCATGTGCACCAGCAACAGCTCCCAGGATGCACGGTCCATAACAGTGTGGCAATACATCAGGCCCCACTATGAGAACGACTGTAAAGGGATCATGAGTGATCTCAGGAAGCGCTCCTCAAATCCATAGATTATCTGTAGAGATATTTAATATCATATTCATGACATTAAAAAACTACCCCAAACTCAGATTTCCAAAGGGGCCCATTTATGGGGCACTGATTTTGCAGTCTTCCCTGGTAGGATTTGGAGGAGCCTCAACCAGTAGAAGGAACAAAGGAATGTTCACTGAGAGCTTGAGATCATTTAGTCATCTCCACCCTGGGCCTGATATTTCAGGCATAACGCAAGGGGAAGACCTCACAATTTCACTTCCAGCTGCTATTTAAATATCTCTGCAGATAATCTATGGATTTTGAGAAGCGCTTCCTGAGATCACTCATGATCCCTTTACAGGGAATGAAGTTTCAGTCTGTGGGTTTTGGGACACATTTCTCACTGACTCTAGGAGACCTGGACTAGGTATAGGGTTGGGGGCAACCGGCCCTTCTCTTACAGAACTTGCTCTATTACCGTCCCTTCAACTCCAAGGAGGCACGTGTGGCTCTGGTTGGCTGAAACCAGGGCCTGTTGCAGGAGGGATGTGAGGCTGTTCCAAGGTGGATATCTCTATCTTGCTGCTGAAATGTTCTGGTTATGGAAAGAGGCAGAAGTTTCAACTTTTCCTTTCAGAAAAGCTTCTACAACGCGAATGGCCACGCACCACTCAGTTATCCAGACAGTTGAGGAGTCTGAACAGTAGTCAGGCTAGGGAAGGTGTGGAAGACCTGTAGCCTCTGGAATTTAATAGGATCATCAAGTGCATTGCGGGCAAGGTATCCTGGGATTTCATGTGCCCAGAAGAATTATATTCTTTAATCCCAGGAGATTTTACACGAGAGGAGTGGGTCAAAATTCCTCCTATGGTACAATTTCCAGTTTTGTTCTTTTGAGCTATGCTTCTACCTGGGACAAAGTGAGCCTTAGAGGTCTGGCTTGCACTCTTGTGTCTAAGACTCATGGGCCAGCTCTTGAGTTTAGACTGATTGGAGACTCTGGAAACAAGGTAGAACTTTTCAGATGACAGCGTCACTGCAGGGCATTTGACCCAATACCCTTGACTTCACATAGGACTGTGACACTTCTTGATGGACAGCTCCTCATTTTAATATAACCAGAACATCGGGGTTAAACTTCTCAGCTTACGTGACGGAGGAACAGCAGAGTCAGCGGCTCAGACAGTGCCAGTAGCCCACTGCTTGCCGGGTGCATCCCTTTACACTGGCCACCTGCATCCCTTATTCCTTTCTGCTTTATTTCTGCCCTGGAAATTAGTCTCACAACTTCTGCTTTCTTCAGGTTTGCCTCCCGCTACCAAAGACAGATCTGTCATCTCTAGGACACACAGTATCACAAGGTCCTCCCCACTGCAGTACTTACACTGGAGCGGAGGAACCCAGAATAACATACTCAAAGGCAACACTCATCTTTCAGGATGTTCTGTTAGCTCATTTTTCTAAACTGAGACATAGAAGAACTTTTCAGATAGGATCTCTGCTTCCTAAACAGAACTATCTAGGCAAAATCAAGCTTATACCAGCTGGATTCAGTCCTTGGGGGTAGTGTAGGGGCAGGAGAGGAGGAAGGGGCAGGAGATTGTGGTTGAATAAGAGCCAACTGCTAAGCTATTTGGGCAAATTTTAGGAAAGTCTTTAGTACTAGATTATAAATTTGGATTTCTTTTTTGTAGGGAGTGGAAAAGCACTAAATATATCTGAGAATAAGTGACATAATCATGACTTGACTTTAGAAAGAATATCTCTTCCATTATTGATTTAATGGGAAAAATTAAGATATTTTTAGATACAAGAAACAGATACTGAACCAAGATAGCTTAGATGATAAAAATTAGGGAGATTTTGTTGTTTTTAACAAAGCCAAGATTAGCTGAGTGCCCTGAGAGGGCATGTAAATTTTTAAAAAATGTGTTCAGAGTAGCATTTTAAATAATATTAAAGAGGAAAGTTAGGAAACAGAAAAAGAATTTCTATTACCAAATTCATTGCCACTTCAAATTTAGCATAGGAAGTTTCTTCAACTTCCATAAGTGGTTTATTTTTAAATAAAAATATCTCGATATGAAAGCTCAGTTTGTCAGGAATATTACATTTTCATTTCAGAAATCTATTTAGCCAAGGCTAAAGATAACTAAGAGTCTTTTCTCTATAGATAAGAACTCCCACCCATTTAAATATTTTATTTACTATCACCAAAATTAATTGGAATATTTATGTCTACTTAGCTGCTTATCATCTGATGAGAAATTTTCATATTCATAGAGGGAGAGCTCACTGAAATTCATCAAGAAATTCAGAAGCCCACAGATCAGTTTCACACAAAAACAGGGATGATGCTGTCTATCGACTTTGTACTGTCATGTGTTAGTGAGCGGACTGCTCTCTCAGGCCTCAGATACGAAGGCCCGCATCAGGAATGCCTCTTCCTAGGCCTGGACAGCCTGTGCCCCAGGACCTCACAGCAATGGCCATGAGATTCTATTTTGCACAGCAGGGTACAGGCATGGAGTCTTGAAATTTAAAAGTAAAACTACAATTTTCCATCTTTACCTTTTCAGCTGATCTCTTAAGGTATCATCCTTTTTATTCTGCTGAATCCTCCCCAGATCCTCATGGTACATCCAGCAAAGGCAGGCGTCACTCACCTCTGCCACATAACTATTCTTCTAACGGACAGACCAAAATAACCTAGTTGTATGATGTGAGCACTACTGATTCTGTGAGAAACAAAAGAGGTTGTGGAACACTTGCTAGATGATGAAGTAGATGTCAGGTAACCTGCCCTTGTACCACTTGCATTCCAGGACTCAACTCCTCATCCTTGTCTAATACGTGCTTTTGCCATGTAACATAATGAAAACTGCCTAAATTAACTCAGCAGCAGTGGAGCCCTTAGACGCTGCATGTTTCTTGAGTGGATTTTATTAGGAAAGGTCGCTTAAACACATATGCCAATGCATTTCAACAATCAACTCCTTTATACCTGGCACAACAGGACTGTGATGGTTATTCTTGCATGTCAGTTTGAATGGCTTCAGAGAGCCCCAGATTGGTAAAACACATTTCTAAGTCTGTCTGGGGGGCATTGTGAGGATATGACTGTGGGGACACCACACAATCTCTGGTCTCTTTCTCTTCAGCCCTCTGTCTCCACCCTCTGCTTCCTGACTTCCACGTGTGGAGTGGCTTTTCTCCACCACATCCTTCTGCCATGATGCTTGTGTCTTGGAATCAACCAACCACGGACTGAAACATTTCAAAGTCTGAGCCAAACCAAGTTTCTCCATTAGGTTGAGAGGGCCAGGTATTTTGTTGGGGCAACAGGAAAACGAACAAGTATAGGGGCTATCCTCACTGTATCCTTTTCATAGATGCAGAACGAAATGAATAGAAAAAAACATGAATAGCTGAGTTTCATTGAGTTCCGAAGTGAAAGTAACAAGTGGACTTTCATTGGTGATATTTGTACCTTCCTGTTTTATTGTGAGTGTCTTTTCTCGTTATTCTCCCAACTTCTTCACACAAAAGGCTTCCAAACCTGGACGGTCTGAGCAGCAGTCTTTGGAACTGTAAAGCTATGGTTAACTGGAAACAAAGCACTCATATTCTTTGGAAAGGAAGGGTCCTTGGGCACATGCTTGAGGGGAAGCAGTGGCCGGAAAAGATTTGTGTGGTGACTCTTCCCATGTCTGCATATTATGCAGTTAGAATATTCATGAGAGTCAATGCTTTAAATAATTAGTTCTTTGCATCTTATGAATCTATTCCAAGAAAGATTTAGTAAGTTTCCTTTGAAGTCCATGCTGAAAACAGAGTAGGCTCAAAAAAGTTTTACTGAAGAATTTGATTCTCTCCTTATCTAAAGTGACTGACCCTAATCAGGTCTCTCATAAATTCCCCAGCCACACTTCACTCAAGGACTCAAATCCTTACTGTGTTCCTGTGGAATCTTCAATGGCTTGAGAACCCACTAAGACAGAAGTCACTCAGTCTGGAGTCCTGGACATAAAGCAATTCACTTAAGGATACAACACTGTTTGATGGTTCTAAGTTCAAACATGATAATTCTCCCTAACCACATAATCAAATCAGTCTATTGGGTTGGAGTTGGAGATGGTTGAATTTGTCTGAACAGGGCTACCTAAAATATGATCCAGGGACCAGGGAATGGCCATAAAAATTGTTACCAGTCCTTCAAGCTACAAGTAGACAACTTAGAAATATGCATTTAGAAAATTTTGTAGCAACTTGATAGAGGAATTTTTAATTTTCATTAAATCTAATAATAGGAGGCTTATAGTTTGTGTCTTTTCCATTTCATTTTTGTAATATATCTTCTTCTAACAGATTTTCTCCCCATATCTGTATTATATTCCCTATTTATATGCATATGTAGCAATTTTTATTGGATTCTGAAGCATGTGAGTTTTCATTGGTGGGCACTAGATTTTCCATGTTTCTTTACATCGTGGTGGCTTTAGTCTGACATTCAGTTGAATTACCAGGGAAGCAATGCTTTGAAGCTACCTCTGCTTGGAAAGTGAAGCAATGGTAGGGCTCACTTTATTTATTTTTAGAATACTTTGCTGGTACAGAAAAAACTACCAGAGACTGGGGAATTGATAAGAATAACAATTTATTTCTTACAGTTCTAGAAGCTGAAAAGTCTAAGATCAGTGTGCCAGTGTTTTGTGTCTGGTAAGAGCCTGCTTGCCACAATCTCACATGCCACAGGGAGAAAAAGGAATATGTATGTATGTATGTATATATATATATGTGTGTGTGTGTGTGTATATATATATATGAATATATATATATACACATAAAGGAATATATATATACACACACATAAAGGAATATATATATATATATATATATATATATATGAATAGATATAAAGGAGATATATATATTGTATATCCACATAAAAGAAGAGAGAGAAGACAAAACTGTCCTAACTAGTTCCCAGCCCTTTTAGAAGGTCATTAATTTCTTTCAAGAAGTTACTGAGCCATCTGTTCATACAAAGAAGTGTAAGTTACAACATTTAGACTTACCATTTTAGAGGGGCACATACGTTGAAACCATGGCATCCTTTCTGAATGGATCACACTTCTGCAGGATTTCTTTTGTCTAATATCTGAAAAGTATTATTAGAAGAAGACCTGGGATCCCATTTTGAAGTTCTATATTTGGGTATCTAATAATTCACTGGGTAATAATTGCATTATATTTTATATAAGTGTCAGTCTGCTGTGGAAGATAGTTTAAAACACAAAAATATATTTTTGTGTATATATATATATATATATATATATACCAAACAACTCAATTAAAATGAGTAAAAGATTTGAATAGAAAAGTACACAAGATATAGAAATGGTTAATAATACATGAGAAGATGCCATCACCAATCATTAAGGACATGAAAATCAAAACCTTACTGCTTCTCACCCATTACGATATCTATGGTAAAAACCAAACAATCACAACAAATAGAAAATAAGTTTTGATGAGGATGTGAACAGGTACAGCCACTGTGGAAAATAATATGCTGGTTCCTTCAAAAATGAGAAATAGAATTACCATACAACCCAGCAGCTCTACCTGGCTATGTTCCTAAGAGGACTGCAGTAAGTGAGTTAGACAGATATTAGCAGACAGATATTTACGGAAACATTATTATCCACAAGAGTAAGTGTGAAAGAAACCTGTGCTCCATCAGTGGATGACTGATGAGCAAATGTGAATACAATATTATTCATACACACACACACACACACACACACACACACACGACAATTAAGATAGTGATACTAATTGCTAGTAGTTCACTAAAAAGAAAGGTTTATACCAATATAGTTTGATCAATCTTTCATGCCTATGTCTTGTAGTATGAGGAACTGCTTTGAGGATAACAATACACAGTGTACTAGACATTCTTACTCTCCTGAAATCTTGTTTTGAAACTTTATACCATTGTTTTTAATTATTTTTCTTCCCTTAAAATAGGACAGAATATTATACAGCCTGTAAAAGGCAGAAAATTGTCATATACGTTGCAACATGGACCAACTTTGTAGACATTCTACTAAGTGAAATAAGCTAGTTACAAAGAGACAAATACTATATGATTCCATGTATACAAAATATCTAGATCAGTCAAATTCATAGTACCAGAGACTGGAGAGAGAAAGGAATGGGATACTAGCATTTGGTGGGTACAGAGTTTCAGTTTAGAAAATATACAAGAAGCTCAGAAGGTGGACAATGGTGATAGTTGCATCATAGTGCAAAGGTACTTAATGTCCTTAAACTGTACAGGTAAAACGGTAGATCCTAGGTTGTGTGTTACCACAAACGAGAATACTTTTCCAAAGAGCAAACAAGTAAAAGCAGGGCTGCTTGTGCAGCTCAGTGGCAGAGCTCATGCTCAGGGTATGTGAGAACAGCTTGGTACTCTCCACAGAGAGTTTGAGAACCACTGATCCTAGGAAAAGACCTCAGGGAGGGACAGTTTGTGATTTCAGATGTGATTCCAGATGTCACTGGGTTTCAGGCTACCAGAGTGCCACCAAGTAGGAAACTTGGAGGAAGGTCTATGTCAATCCTATGAAACCTGCTGTGGACCCTACTTTTATATCTTTCTGTTCTCCTACTCAATCAGCGGTGAATTTTCAGCTGCGGTTAGTGCATTGGACTGAATAGGACTGAGGAGGGCAGAATCTTGGGAGGTGAGCTGCCTTCTGCCTGAGACTTGGGAAGAGAAGTCAGGAAGATGGGGAGGTGGTAGCTACTCTGACAAAGAACAGAGGTGTTAGGTCCCTGTGGTCTTAGGGGAGGAAGAGGGACACTCTCATCCAAGGATATATATCTTCCCCTATGAAATGGTGGAAAAGAGAATGCTACTAAAGAACATGTAAAACATGATGCCACTTCTTTGTGTATTTGGGAAAATACATACACATTTCTATGTATAGACGTATTAAAACATTTCTGGAAAAATATAATTAAAATGTGAGCATTTGTGATGTCTGGGTGGTCAGATTCATGGGTGGTTTTGCTTCATCTCACTGTAAATTTCTAGACCCTCTGCTGTTTTTATAAGGAGTAGCTAAAGCTTTTGTAATGAGGTGGCCTGACAATAATTAGTAGCTAAAGTTACAAAAGGATTGAAATGAAATATTTGGCTCAGACCTGAAGTACATTTCATTTTGTTTTGGGGGATTTATACATACTCTGTATGGTCTATATTCTATTATTTTTAATTCCCTTTTTATTTTTCAAATGAGAGATCTGACTACTAGTTTACACATTGTAAGATAACAATCTACCCCATTTTGTGTTCTGGAAGTGCATTTCATTCACATAGTTCAAATAAGATTAGGAAGAGAATTAGAGTAATTAAGGTCACTGGACTATGTCATTTAACAAATCCTAAAATCCAACTTTAACCCTATTCATTAAAGCCACAAACTGAAGGATTAATTGCCAAAGTATAACTGTCCTACCCATCCAGATACAAGTGTTGTAATATTAAATGTTATTTATGCACTGCTGCATTGCTTTGTATCTTTGGAATCGTTCAGGACTGGATAAGTTACAGATTTATTAGTTTGGAAGAGGTTATCCCTGGGGTAACTCATTATCACTGGTACAAGCACTGAATGTTCTGTGACAGGAGAGTGCTGACCATGAAAGAACCCAATTAATCAAGACAGGACACGCATGTGAGAAATACACTGTATGAGCAGATGCTGTCAACTCCTGAGCTGTTAGCACATAGCCTTGGGGCTGAGCCAGTGCCCACCAGGAACAGGTTGGCCATGCATGTGGGAATCCTAATCTCCAGTTGCCACGCAGCCTCCTGCTCAGTTGTCTCACTTCTGCTCTTACCCAGCTGGACAGGACTATCTTGTTGTCTTATGATTCTTCTGCACCGAGCTTTTCACATCTTAGGAAGGAGCAGAGCCTCAAGCTCTTCTTACATTTTTTGTTCTTTTCCTAATTGTGACAAAAGTTCTGGGGAGGAGTGAAATTTCCTAAAGACAGTCTTGAAAGATCAGCATCCAAATATGTTATCTCACTTCCAGAATCCTCGGTAGCCATTAAAAATGTAGTTGCAAAAGATTTTTCAAAACATGAGAATGTGTTCATTTCATGCTCTCACTTTGCACATTAATGAAATATTATAAATATAGTGAGTATAAGGAGCAGCTCCAATTTTGTTTCTAAAAGGTTAGAAAGTGCCCATTTTCTGTAAAAATGAGAACCATTAAAAGTCTTAATACCAACATTTGATGAACAGAGAAAAGGTTTTCTTGTTCTTTTTTGTGCTCTCTGCCTATACTTTTTACATTGTCCAAATGTTCTAGAGTAGAAATATATTGCTCCCTAAAAGATGATTCCCAATAAATGTTATTTAGGATTATTCTCAAAGCTAGTGATATAGTAGCTTCTACCTCTTTATAGCAGTTCAACAGCAATAGATTCTTTCCCTGCAAATCTGCATGTTGAGTTGAGACTCAGAAATTGTTCAGCCATGCTGCATTTTTCTCAAATTCAGATCTTGTATGTAAACAAAATCATAAAACTCTCAGCTAAAAGGGAGTGAAGACATGGTCCAACTGGTTCTGCCTTTCCCAAAGCTCTGCAAGGGATTTAATAAGAAGTGGCCTGGGTGAAGGATCACTTCCTTCAGGAAAGCTTTTTCCTCTTTGCCCTGACACCAAGAAGGAAAAAAATAACAATTGGCATTTATACTGTGCTCAGAGCTTTAAAAGCACTTTCATACATCGTAAGAGGGATGCAAAGAGAAACTGTCCAGAGCACTCTAATGTCCTGCTGACAAATGCATCTTCCTCACATCATAGGTGGGGATTACAGAGCCTCAGGATAAGGGAACCAACCAGGCCTTGGACCTGACTTCATGCCGGGTACTGTCCTCACCACTTGAAATGAGGAGCAGTCTATAGATGTCATTATCCATATCGAGGGTCAGCATACTATAGCCCATGCACCAGATCCAGCCTGTGGCTTGTTTTTGTAGATAGTTTTATTGGAACACACTCACACCCATTCGATCATATATTGCCCATGGCTGTTATTGTACTCAGAAGGCAAAATTGAGTAGCTCCAACAGAGGCCTTTGCTTTTTCCTGCAAACCCAAAAATATTTGTAATTTGTCCTTCTATAGAAATTGTTTGCTTATGCAAATCAAAACTTATACAAAGGTCCTACTTCCAACAAAGTATAGTATAGAAGTGGCGCAGGTGATCACAGTCATGAATAGTTGTGTTTTTAAATAAAAGACAGGTAACATAATAACTTTTGGAAGCCTTAATCTATGCAAAGAACACTGCTTTATAAATTATCTTTTCCCATCAACTTGTAATGTAGCTCTACTGCAGAAATTATGAAACAAACTATTAAAAGCCCTACTGGAATCTTACCTGCATCATTAGCGCTAGATTCCAAGTGTACCTTTCATGTTAGAACAGACCCTAAAACATTTGATGTATGTCCTTGGTGTGATTAGTTAGTATCTGTATGAACCTGTTTGCTCCACCCAAGCATGGCTAGGGAGGGTAGAAAAAGCATGTTTGAAAGAAAAGCCTAATCTCGCCTTCATTTTCAGCATGGTTTTTGTTTTCAATGTCAGCTTCTCTTTGAAGATGTTTTTACTTAATTCCATAACCACCCAGTTAACTGAAACAAGGTGTTTTGCAGAGGTGTTTCTATGGGTACCTCACAGGAGAACTTGCTGGGGAAGCATTCATCAGTACTCACAAGCTCACACACCTCACCTGAGCACCTGTGTTTAGTGACTTCTACTGGCATCCATTAAATCTCTTGGTGTATTGGCAACATCAAGGCACAAGGTTTTAAAAATAGACCAAAGAAAGGCAGTGAACTGCCTTGGTTTACATTGGGGCAACAAGTGTAGGAAGGGTAGAGGGCTTCCACCTTTCTTAGATGGGGTCCGGTTGTTGCACCTCTTCAAGAAAAGCTAGTGGAAGGGGATAACACGAGTGACCACCCACTTGTGCTCATTTTTGACACAGGTTAGAATTCATGTTTTCAAAAGAAAAGGTCCATGTGTCTTAGTCACTTAGTCACTCAGGATGGAATGAAAGGGCAGAAATAATCAGTAACAAAAGCAGCAATCCTTCAAGGCAAATGTGTGGAGAGACAAAAGTCTTCACTCCACAAATCCGCTTTGGGGGCCTGAAGCACTCTCTGGCATACTTGCTAATTTTCATCTACCTCCTCTCTCAGAGAAGAGGAGCCAGGGAATGAAATTTTAAGCAGTCAAAACAACTGGGCAGAAATGTTTATTAGCTGTTTAGTGGGGTGGCAGTGAGAGTACAGATAAGCCTGTAGCATGGGATTTCTAATTTCTACACATCCTATTTGTCCATTGGCACAAAGAAGGAGGTTGGCACTTAAAAACTCTCTAAAGGACCTTGTGAGAACAGCATCTGACCCAGCTTATGACTCATTGGAGATGTGAGAGCCAAGTGCCTGGATTCTAGCAGGACATCCTCCAGTGTGTCAAGTCACACTGTGTGGCTCAGGGTCAGGGGAACCGTCAGCACTGGCAACTTCTTCCAAGTCAGCTCTTACCCATCCTGGCAGGATGTCCCTCCTTTGGCAAAGCACAGTGGAAGAGTGAGGCCTATTGGCTTCAGCTGTTCTCAACCCCATTGTGTCACTGGATAGCCCACTAGGCGGCTCACGGTTCCAGAGGGAATGTTCCAGCTGCCCGGGACTTTCTTATCAAGTTCTTCCAAAGACTCAGTTTGTTTTCCCCACCTGTCTCTCTTCCATTCTCCAAATAGCAGACTCACCTGTTGAGATTCGGGTGAGCTACTACCCCCTCAAAGGCTTTTTGCTAACAGCCCCAACCACACTGTGTTACTGTCTTACATCTTATACATCTGAAAGTCCGTGTAGGACTTGCAACTCTACCTGGATGTGTCCACTCCTATGATGTGTCCACTCATTACTACCCTTAGCTTTGTAGACACAACAGCCAATATAGCATGTGAGAAAAGGTAAAATAAACATGCAGAAGGTCTTTATGAATAATCAAAGCATAGGATTATGATTGAAAGGAACAGTTAATGCTGAATTGTTTGATCAATCTTTGCATGCCTTTATCTGGTAATCTGAGCCACTACCTTGAAGATAACAACATGCAATATAAAGACCATTGTTAATTTCCTATCATCTTATTTTGAAATTCTATATTATTTTTACTTTAGAAAAATAAATGTTAAATATTAATTCAAATTATTTAAATTAATTAAAATGAAAAATGAATTTCAATATCATTGAAAGAATCAGAAAATATAACATGCTTCCACATTTACTAGAAGATGGGATAAGTTTACTCAACAAAGAAAGGGGTGAAGGACAGGTGGAATAAGCTCTGCTAAAGAATGTGTATAATTAGCAACTTGTTTAGAAGCCAAGTAGATGGAACACATGGTCCTTCTCTGCTCACAGGTAGGAGGGAAAATATGGACAGGGAGCTGTTGACAATAAAGCAAATAATCACTTTTGTGTCCAGGGAAACTAAACTCAGGAAGACACCAGGAGATTATGGGCAGAGCTGAAGGGTAGTTCAGGCATATCAAGCTAAAGAAATGGACTTGTGTCACATCAATATTCTTAAATTCAACATTGAACCTTTGTTTCTATAGCAGTTAGACAAATAGAAGCTAGATCCAGAGAAGTTTCTATCGAACAGGCCATATTTTCCGTGTGTCCAGTTTCTGAAAGACATTACAAATATTGCACTGATGTAGTAGAACCCACGTAACACATGCTTTGTAAAGAATTTCTTCTACAAATTCTTTATGAAATAATTCAGCATCATCTTTTCAAATTATGTTTACTTAGACCCTAGTCTATGACCCAGAAACAAAGAGAGAAATTCTTGTATGGGTATAACAGAAGTCATGCACAAGAAAGTTCACACTAGTACTCTTTGTAATTGCAAAAGAGAGAGAGAGACAGACAAGCAGACAGACAGAGATCTCAAACAAGTGGACAGTGAATAGGCAAAGTACTGATCATTAATATAATAATTATAAAGTAGTAGTAACTAGGATGAATTTACTTTATAAATGAAGGCAAGATTATCAGGAAAATTATAGGAACAAAATGAAATAAACAAATTGCAGAAGACAATGCTTAGCAGGATTAAGATTTTTTACCCCCATCAGTATAGCCAGATGAACAATATCTACGAGTGTAGTAAAATCATTGAAAACCAAGCAACAGAAGCAGTGAGATGTGTGAGGCGATGGGACTGTGGAGTACACACACAAATTCCAGCCCGTGGTAGATTCACAGGTATCCATTTTTTCATAATATGACCTTAACATATGTTGTGTGTTTTCTTCTTTGTGAATCAAATATTAGGAATGAGTAATTTAAATTCTTTTACTTTAAGTTTTAGTCTGTATCTTCCATGCATACTGATCATATTCATCATAGGAAATTTGTACCTGTGTATAACATATCCTAATTCTGCTTTTTCACGTTCCCCTTTCCATTTTAACTTTCTCCTCCTCCCTATTTTCACAAGCTTTGTTTCCATTTTGTCCCTTCCATTCTCCTTTTTTTTCTTTTTTCCCTTCCTTCCCTCCCTTGTCCCCCTCCCTTATTTCCCTTCCCATTTGAATACATTCTTCCTAAGGAGCATAATGAAGGGTATGCTTCGAATGTTATCTGACATTAAATTGACATGGCATTTTGTTGCTAGAATCCATTTTGCTTTGAAAGAACTTTGAGAAGCGTTCCAATTCATTATGTCAGTGTAGGACAAAGAGATGAAGATTCAGATATGGAAATAAACTTCTTCAACACAAAACAGTTTTCAAGAACGCATTCATCACCAATTAAAGGTGAAAATAACACGGCGTGGGGGGGGTGAGTCAAGCAATTTGCCCCGTTAGCAACACCCAAATGTCACTTTCCGTTTCCTTCGTTGTCTCACCAACAGTGATCACTTACACTGTATCAGCAAAAAAAGCTAAAGAAAAGTTCTCATTGCTTAAAGAGTATTTTTAAAGGATTTGAATGTAGTTTTTTTTGTACTAAGTGATGTTTTTCTCTCGAGGTGAATCTATCTTTGGTCATTTTCTTAAGGAATTGAGCAGAATGAAAGATTACGGTTCCCCAGGTTGTGAAAATACTTTAGAGAAGATATCCAGCCAGAATGTCCATTGCTCTCCCCATGTGACACATAGAAAAGTCAAGTTCCAATGAACTCATATTGAGGAAACCTTTAAGGACAAACATGTCAAAGGAAATTTTGCAACTCCAATATGCTTCATATTTTAATAAACGAGAAAAGACCATATCAACTGAAACAGCCTTTGAAGTAATTTTGTTAAACTTCATGCCGAGTTTAATCACAGCAGAACTCAGAGGAAAATAAATGCTGCGTGAATGAATATGAGAAAAAATTTCCCCTCAATCATTGTCAAGTAGACTGATCACAAATGAAAAAGTTTCCACTCCAAATGGGGATCCTGAGCCAAAGCTGTGTCTCCTGAATGTTAGACAAAGTGATCAACTGCAGACACCCAAAGGCCCTGAAGACCCAGCAAGTTCTGCTGAACAAAAGATTTGTCTTTGGCCGGTTCCCTGGTGAGGAAGGTCTGAATCATTGTCTTTCTTCCAGAGACTCCCCCATGGAAAATGTCATGAAAAGGCAATTTTACAATTTGGTAAACATCTTTAATGTTTACAAAAAGGCATAGCAAATCATCTGTCTTCAGAAAGGAGCCAGCAGAGACAGAATGAATATACAGAGGGCAGTGATGTCCTTAACTGTGAAAACACAATAGAGTGGCTTAAAAGAATATAGTAAAAGTGGGAAAGGGAGCTACTGTGTTTGATAATTAAAAATCTGACATGAGTTCACAGAGGATGTTATAATGATGCAAGGACAGAAACGGCTTGCTTTCCAACTGTGGCCACATCTTAAAAAGAGGTATAGACATACTGAAAATTCCCCAGTGCCTTAAAATTTATTTTATGGAGCATAACTGACACGCAATAAATTTTATATATTTAAACCAGATGGTTGATAAATTCAGACATAGGCAACCTTTGTAAAACCATCACCACAATAAAGATAACAAATATTGATCACTGATGGAAGTTTAAATATACCATTTTATAATTCTTCCTTCCCAGTACCCCCAATTCCTATGCTCTGGCAGCCACTGGGCTAGTTTTCATGTGATAGAATTTTTTATAAATGGAACCATATACTTTTTATACGGCTCCTTTTATCTGGCATTATTATTTGGACATTATATTGTAGCTCCTAGTATACTTTCATACATTTTTATTGCAAGATATAGTCTATTGTCTGAATATATCATAGTTTATTTATAAATTTATCTATGAATGGATATTTGGGTCCTGTTCACCTTCTTGCTGACATAAAATTGACCATATATGTTGGTTGAACAAAATTTGTTGGGGGCCATTTGTTTTGCCCTGAGTTCCTCGATAAGGCTCAACCAACCAAATCAACAAAAACTGCAGTCACGCATACTTGGTGCCACATAATAATCACACTGAACTTCGAAAGGGTCCAGTTTACAAAAATGAAAACAAAAATCCACAAAAGATTAACAGCAACTAACAAATGAAAAAGTGCCCAGACCGCCTGAGCTGTTGTAAAAAAGGAGTTCCCTCTACTTTAACCCTGTGAGGAAAATAATTTTGAAGCAACCAACGCACTTTTTGCTCCTTCTTTCAGCTTTATCACTCATTTTCTTTTCTTTTTGGATGTTTAAAATTTCTTTCGGCATTGGATTAGCACGTTTTACCTTACTTTTACTTTTTATCGGTACGTGTTTGCAGTGTGCCATGACTGCCCTCCTTCTCGGGAACTGGTGAAGGTCCGTAACGCATCTCAGTTCTTTTACTCATCCTTTTTCCCTCGCCTCCCTCCAACCTTCCATCCATCTCTTTAGCGCTTTGCCATTTGGACAAAATTTATCTCCCTCCTTCCTGTTACCTACCCTGTATTTTGCTTTTTGTCTGAGTTACTTTTCTGTTTGCTGGGACACGATACCTGACACCCACAAGCTAAAGGAGGGAAGGTTTATTTTGGCTCACAGTGTGTAGAGGCTTTGGTCCACAGTCGGCTGGCTCCAAGGCGGGGTGGCGGGGCAGAGGGGCGTCGCAGAGGAGAAGCAGGTCATGACAGGGCAGGCAGAAAAAAGCAACAGTGACCCTCCCTTTCCCTTTTATTCCATTCAACTACAAGCCTATTGGCTGGTGCCACTCTCACCCCAGGTGGGTTTTCTGTCTTCAGTAAATCCATCCAGCCACACTTAGAACTATGCAAATCCAATCAGTTGGGTGTTTCCTACTCAAGTTGATACAACAGGTAAATGTCACTCTGTTTATATATTGGGTTTCTCATATAAGAGAAAACGTGTAGTATTTAAGCATGTGTGTCTGTTTTATTTGACCTAACATTATAGTCTCAAGGTGCATCCAATTTCCTGCAAATCACTCAAGTTAATCCCCCTTTGTGGTAGAGTAATACTGCATCATGTATAGATACCACACTTTTTGTGCCCATTCATCTGTCGGTAGTCATACAGGCCACTTCCAAGATGCTCACCTATTCTGCTCAATTTAGGGGAGCAACTTTCCATCCAATAGATAAGATGCCACCTAATTAATGAATTGTTGATAAAGGTCAATTTGATAGTTCAATACAGTTTTTCTTAAATTTTGGGCTCAGTTCTCAGTAATCACCCAAGAGTTAAGTGGCAATATCCTATGACACATGCATGCTTAAATTTTAAAGAAACTGTTAAACTGCTTTGTAATGTAATTGTACCATTTCATAGTCACATTAATAACACACAAGAAGTCCACTTACTCCTCACCCTCACTAACTCCTGATATAATCAGTCTTTTTCATCCTTGTCAAGTTTTCTGTCTTTAACTTGCATTTCTCTTATAAAAACGATCTTTACATACACTTATTTTCCATCTACATATTATCCTTGGTAAAACATCTCTGGATATCTTACCCATTGGTTAGCTGGACTGGTTATTTTCTTATTATTGAGTCTTTTGAGTTGTTTAAATATTTTGCACATGTCTTTCAACAAGTATATAAACTGAACATATTTTGTCTCAGATTGTGGCTTGTTTTTTAAACATTTGACAGTGCTCTCCAAGAGCAAGAGGTTTTAATTTAATAAAGTCCAATTCAACAATGTATTCTTTTATGGATTGTGTTTTGGTGTCTTGGCTAAAGAATCTTTACCTAAGCCAAAGTCACAAAGGTTTTCCAGTTATATGTTCTTTTAGAAAATTTGCAGCTTGAGGATTTACATTTATAAACCATTTGAGTTATTATATAAGATGTAGATAAAGTGTGTGTTTGCATATAAATATCCAATTATTAAAAACACTCTAGTGTACATTTGTTGAAGATTGTCATTTTTACATTAAATTGTCATTACACTCTGTAAAAAAAGGAGTTGTCTGTGCATGTGTGATTGTATTTCTGGACTATCTATTCTGTTCTTTTGGTCTGTATGTCAGTCTTTGTACCAATATCTCAAGGTCTTGTTTCCATTTAATCCTTCTTTTATAATTTTTTTCTTTTCCCCTTCCTTTCTTTCTCCCCTCCTTCTCCCTAGTTCCTCTTTCCTTTTGAATAATTTCTTACTATTTCAATACCTATTATATATTTTTGTCCTTATTTATTCTTTCATTTTCTCACACCAGGGAGATAATGTGATATTTAAACATGTGTCCAATTTATTTCACTTGAGTATGGCCTTAAGGTGTATCCTTTTAGCTCTAAATGATTCAAGCTTATCCTTCTTTATGGCTGAATAATATTCCATTGTAGAAAAGAACCACATCTTTTTTATCCATTCCTCAGTTGGTGAGCATTTGGGTGGTTTGCAAGATTTAGCTACTACAAACTGTACTGCTATACACATGAGTGTGCATGTATTGCCATAGTATGATGTTAGGAGAGGAAGAGGAGTTGAAGGGAGGGGAGGGGATTGAGAAAACAAGAGGAATCAAGATATATCATGTACAGATATAAACTCTCTATGATGGATATGATCATTATGTATATCTAAATTGTACCAATAAGCTTAATAAAAATACTATTCTCTACTATAAAAAAATCACAAGGCCTTGATTACCCTAGCTATAGTTACATAGTGTCTTCAACTTGGGTTATACTAGTCCTCTAACTTTGTTTCTTATGTAAAATTGTTCTGTTTTAGCCTCTGCACTTATATATGAATTTTAGACTTGACTTACTAGTTACTGAATTTTCACTGAGACTGAATTGAATCTATAGATCCATTTTGAAGGAACTGACATCTTTAGAAAATCAAATATTATCATGAATATGGTATGTGCAGTTACTTAGTTGTTTTTTAATTTCTCAGTGTACAGAGATTTCTCATCTTTTGTTGTATTTATCTTTAAGTATTTCATATTTTGACACTATTTTCAATGAAAATATTTTCAATTTCTGATTGTTCTGTGGTAATATATGAACTCATTTTTAGTTCCAGTAAATTCATGTGTGTGTGTGTATGTGTGTGTGCATGCGTGCATTCCCTCAGATTGTCTGTATTGTTTAGCATGTCACCTATGCACAAAGACAGTTTCCGTTTTTCCTTTTGAATCTGTATGCCTTTCATATTTGTTCTTGGGGGGTTTGTTCTTAATCACATTCCTACAGTACTATCTCTTTTCTTTACCTCCTATCCACGCCTGAAGCCCCCACATTATGCTATTTTGAGCCTACCCAGAAGCAGGATGAGTTACTTCCCTCTGACACCACAGCAGTCTTGCAGGGAGGCCTGCCTTGGGTGATGCTTCAGAGATGTGTGGAAGATGCTCTTGCTTTCAGTAGGGAAGGACTGCATAACGTATTAGAAAAGGCAGAGCTTGTGCTCAATCCCGCACAGCAGTTAAATGAAGAAATGATCAGTAGTCTAATCAATATATGATGATTAGCAGTGCTTAGTAAATATCACTGAGGACCTTAAATCAAGGCAGGTGGAAATAATGGTTGTAGTCAATGGTGCTTCCCCACACAGTGCTGATGGCAAGTTGCTGCTGCTCTTTTTGCTCTTGGGGGTGGCAGATGTGTGTTGATTTAAAATATCAGGAATCAAACATGTGCTTTTCTGCTCCTCTGTCATATTACTGTCCTTCTCCTGTAAACTCAGCCCCTGGAGGGCAGATGGCAGGCCCCGAGGAGCTACTCATGGTCACCACAATGCCACTTCTTAGGTTCCCATGCACTGTACCCTCATTTAAAGATACCAGATCGCTTCAAAGTCTAGTTTCTTACTCATTTCTGATTGCCCACCAAAATTTCTTTTTATATTGTTAGTAAGGTATTTGGACCAAAGAAAAGTGATAAGTTTATTCTGATAGTCAAAGGAAATGAGGAAATATAATAGCAGCTGAAAAACCTGAATGTGCTTTTGAAAACTTTTTGGAAGTGTTGGTGAAATATCAATATTCTTCTTCAGTGCCTTCATACTTAAAAGGGATAGATGGAACTCTGTAATTTAACTGCCAAATCCAGCATTCATATCCATCTGGACAGTTTTAAAAGGATCTTTGAGCCAGTCAGAATTGGCAGTTGGTTGTATAATCACACCTGCATATGGTGCAGGATTTACTTTTTAATGGGCAACAGTTAGAGCATGAAAGTATTGCATGATGTGCCTGTACTGCAAACCCACAGTTTAACATGTTTACACGTGTGAGTAATTACATTATATTTTAGAGCTCGCTGCTAACAAGCCTTTGTTCTTTATTTCCTACAAATCAAATTAGTTGGGGATAGAGTTCATTTTGAAATTTTTTGGAAAATGTTTTGGTATTCTAAAATTGCCTTTGTACCAATGATTTGCAAAGTTAAAAGAAAAGCCACAAACCTCCACAACCACTGAAGGAAAAATGCATAAAACCAACAACAAATTAAATATGTTAAACACCTCCACTATAACAGAGTGGAAGTCATCTTATGTTTCTAAGTGCATGTCAAACTCTGTAAGCATTTAGCTCCAAGTCATTGTACCTGAAGATAATCTTTAATGCTTATACTTCGTACAAGAATCTTGGCTTCAAAAACTTGCATGTATCTCAGTCCAGTTTAGGCTACCAAGCCTGTTCTTGCACTGCCCCCAAAAGTGCAAAACTCACTGTACATTACCCCATCTCCAGGAATAGAGCTGCTCTATAACAAGACAACCCTGAGATAATGTTCCAGGAAAGCAAAGGTAACTGGGAAGGAAGCTTCCTTACCTGGGAGAGCCCAAGTGAGAAACTCTTCAATCACCTTCTCTGCTTCCTTTGCTGGTAAATAGAGCCATATTTTGAAGAGACAATGAGATAGTCTATTTCAAAACCACTTGGGATAGTCCAGTTAAGGGTGGTCCTTTGACTCTGGTTGCTTTGCTTCTTTAAAATAATAGTCATTTTTTGTTAAAATCCTATATTATATGGCCACCAGTGCCGATGTAGGAAATTTCATCTAACCAGCTTTTGCAGATTACTTGAGTACCTTCCAAACACCAACAAGGAATGGGAGCAATCCAAAGATATACAAAACAAAAAATTGTATTTGCAGTGCAGGGTGGAATGCTTGCAGGTGACATCTATCTCACACAGGAAGGGGATCTGAAGCTATGAGCTGACCTTGCCCTTCTGCCTCTCAGCCTCACCTTTCCCTCCCTTCTATCTTCCTAGCCGCCTCCTTGCTGCAACGTTAGCTGCTGATGCCAAAAGCTTGTTACCCACTGTGTGTAGAAAGTACTTTCATAAGATCAGAAATGGCTAAAGCGAAAGGCCTGTGTTATCAAAAATCATCATTTGAAAATAAAATATTTTAGAGTAAATTTGGTATATATAATGCTGGTGTATAACATTTGGATTTGGGCTGCAAAATAAATGGGAAAAAATCATTTTATGATCTTTTTTAACCAGGCAGTGAAGGAATCATTCTTTTTTTTTGAAAGTAAAAGAACAAAAACACTAACAAACACACACACAGTAGCACAAGAACAGTACAAAAACCGAACTACAGGAGGCAGGGGATCGACAGTCGTTCTTGTATTACACGTTGGTAGCTTCAAAGTGTATACTCAGGACAATACAAATAGACATACAAGGTTGATCAAACAACTAATCACCGATTATTTCCCACATCAATATGACATGAGACAACAGTGCAACCATGTCAGCCATCCCGCACATACATACATACCTACTCAGCTGTCCTCCTCTTCCTCCTCTCCTTCCCTTCAACCCAATTGGTGTCTACCCTTGAGCAGTCTCCCTTCATACCTCCCAATCTATATTCGCACCTCCAGGTTCCTACACTTATGATACTATATGCTGTTTACACATGCACATCTGGTTTACCTCACTTATGAGTATGGTCTCTAATTGTGACCATTTGCCTATAAAAGCCCCTAGATTGTCTTTCTTTACAGCTGAATAATATTCCATTGTGTAAAAATGCCACAGTTTTTTAATCCAGTCCTCTGTGGATGGACATTTGGGTTGTTTCCATGATTTAGCTATAAGGAATCATTCTTGCCTCTCCAAATGTGAAGGAGTTTTAATACTTGGATAGGGGCTGGAGATTTAGTTCAGCAGTGTAGCGCCTGCCTGGCAAATGTGAGGTCCTGAGTTCAACTCCCAGTACTCGCCCCAAAAAGACTTGGAAAAGGTGAGTGTTCATACACAATATTTTATGATTATCAAAATATGAGCTGATCACTGGAGCCCAAGAGGGATGTGTATTGATGAGAAGGGTGGGAATAACATTTAGAAAAAGAGCTTCTCTTAACTAGAATCATAAGTCTGAACTGAATAGTGTTTGCTTATGACTAACATTTGTTTCTGATGATAAAAAATCCGATTCTGAAATGGAAGACAAGGGGCCAAGACTGTGCAAAAGAACATAGATTGCTCTCCTCAGCTGATGAACAGCCAATGAAAGACATATGCATGAATTTATACCTTAAGTATACAGATCAGCCAGTGTTCAGTAGCCGATAACAAAAGGAGTCTAGCTGCTTTAAAAAGAATTGCTGTGAATGTTCACAACATGGGTAGGAAGGTTGTGGGCAGACTGCACAGATGACTTGAGCAACACTGCAGTATCTGCCTGTAGAAGAAACTTTTCTCTCCATCAGCAGGTCCTCAGATACCCAGGATTAGAGAGTTTCCATCCTAACTGCAGGCTCTTATTCTGTTGCACTTGGGATGAGATTCTCCAGTGCCATGGACACGCCGCGTCTTGATGCCTACAGAGCAGCTAAAGATGAACATCTGACTCTTGAGCTGCCACTACAGGGAAACCACAACCACATACCAACCCAGGGTCACACTCTTCTTCACATGTGTTTTTATAATCATGCTTTGGTATATTTACTTGGAAGAAGTTAGGTCTTCTGAAGACATAAATTAGCTGGAAAATATGTGATTTTTGTGCCCGGTCTCCAGCATGACATAAGAGAATGGCTCTAAGACTTTGCTGTATACCATAATATTTGGGCAGTTCTAGCATCCAAACACTCAGGCTGCACCTTATAACAAGTACAGATGCTCTTGGTTTATGAGGAGTTCATAAGCCAATTGTAATTTGACAATATCCTAAATTGAAAATCTGTTTAATCCACTTAACCTTCTGAATATCACACCCTAGCAATGCATGTGGCCCACCATAGGGGATCAGTTGGTTCCCTTTGGGACCATTAGTGGAGAGCTGCGGCTTAATGCCTGGCATTTCAAGAGGGAATCATACCACATATTGCTAACTCAGGGAAAGATGCAAGTTCAAAATTCATTATACAGTTTTTACTATGCACATTGCTTTGTACAAATGTCAAATTGAAAAATCCCAAGTCAAATTATCACAAGCCAGACACAGTTTGTAAATTGAAGTCTCTGGGAATTGAATACACTTTGTTTTTGTCTTTAAACACGGGAGGTGTATCTAATGTGCAGCCAGTGCTGAACTAGAGGTGCAAAACCATGGCTTCTCAAAAGTTTTACACACAGATAATTTTATAAATGCAGCATCTCCTTCAGTTGGTTTGAAATAGAGCCTGAGATCCCACATTTCTGAGAAGTGTTCAGAGGACACCAATGCTACTGTTGAGGATTCTGTGAAGAGCACAGAGAGACAGTAGTAATTCTCAGCCTTTGGAATCACCTAAAGCAGTGATGGTGGACCTTTCAGAGTTCTCAGTGATACAAACAGCCTGCTGTGGCACACATGCTATAGGTCTGCCATGACTGAGGGTTTGCTAAAACACAAGTGGCTAAAATCTACCTAGGAATTTCTGATTTAGTACGTGAGGGGTGGAGCCTGAGAATTTGAATTTCTCACAGGTTCTATGTGGTGTTCAAGCTGCTCTTTTAGCAACTGCTCCACAAAGGCACAGCCTGCTGCTGGGATATAGGAATGGAAGTGAATGTGCCAATTTCTGCAACAAGTGGTCCCCGAGTGGTATTAGTAATGAATTCAGTGACACGTGGATCCAACCAGTTGAGGGGACTCAGAAGAGAGTGCAAGGAAATTACTTATGACAAGGCCATGTGCCTTTATTTTTCTTTGACCCATCAATTTCTGGTGAGCAAACTGAGGAGCTCTCAGGAACATGTTACCGAATGGCAAAAGCTAGAAGGACAGAGAGAACATCCATATTCTATATCCCAGTAAACAGGCAGAACTGTCTGTCTTTACATTTTAGAAAATCAAGGCAAAGTTCTGAATGAGAGATGAATGGCAGAGCTAAACAAACCCTGGCAGAGTGATTCTCAAGGGGAGAGATAGTGAGTGGCTGCCGGCTCGTGGCTAATTCACTGGACACGCGTCGGATGTTGGGCACTGTGTCTTCACTGCAGTGCACTTTAGAAGGAGAATTCAAAATGCATTATCAGTGAGCAGCTTTTCAAATGAGTCTATCATAAGCTAGGAAAAGAAAACTGGTAATGAGTAATAGTAATCTTCAGATGATACGCTTCACTGTTAGTTACTATATGAGAAAGTTTTATTCATAATCACAGCTTAAAATCATGACCTGCATTCTAGTAGATACCTACTATCTCATTTCCTCCTTTTCTCCAACATATTCACAGGCACTGGATGCCTGAGATGAAGGTCCAATCACTCCCTGTGGTACTGCATACACTAAATGAACCTGAGCATATTATGATTTGAAGCTCTACGGCCTGACTACGAGGAATTTAGATCCCAAGTACCTGGACTTAAGTGCAATCACATCCAATAATAAAAGACGAAAGAACTCTATGTAGGAATAAAGTTTGAGTAGTAATTTTTGATTTATTTATAAGTTGGATTTTTATTTTTATTTTTGCCAGGGGGGTGCAGGCACCAAACAGGTGTGATTCTTTCAATCGCTGGCTAGGGGTAATTAATTTATTCTCCAGCTCCTCTCCCCTCCTTGGAGGCTGGGATGAGCTGAAAGTTCTAACCTGGGAACCATTATTCTTTCTGGCAACCAACCCCCATCCTGAAACTAGAGGTCTCCTGAGTGTCACCTCACCTTATTAGAACAAAAGATAATTGTATCACCTGTACCAGGATTTGAACTCATTTGAAAAGCTGTTCACTGATAATGCATTTTGAATTCTCCATCTAAAGTGCACTGCAGTAAAGACACAGTGCCCAACATTCAACGTGTGTCCAGTGAATTAGCCACAAGCTGGCACAGGAAAAATTCAAGATACTCCAAAGGGTTGTAGGAGTTCAGGGCCAGAAACTGGGTACAAGCACCAGTTAGCTTCGTGGTATGTAGATCCTGTGTATATACCACAGACAGGGTCTACAGGCCATGCAGTTCTTGAAATCAAGTTTTAAAAGGCAAGATATATGGACATAATAATATAATTAAAAGTAAGATGATGTGTGATTTTCAAATAATGCAGGCCTGAAATATTATAGGCATTCAGAAAATAAAGTCATAAGTCACTCAGGGCTAGAACAGCCTGGATCGAAACAAGCTTAAGGTGAGTGTAGAGTCATTACACTTAGTGCCAGGAGCACAAATGCAAGGAAAGCTCACTTCTGACCCGAGGGGTGGTGGTGAAAAAAGATGGTAGCAAAATTAGAAATTAAATCAGAGGGCCAGACTTCAACCTTTCCAGACTGTGCCCCAAGCAAGCTTGGCAGGAGGTAAACACAGCAGGGGAGAGGAGGGAGCTTTAGGGTTTTGGACCATTGGGTGGATGACAGTGAGAGGTACTGACCTTACCTCCCAGTCAGGGAAAAGAGTAACCCGTGCCCTGTAGAGAAAGCCCCTCCTATGGCTTGGCGCCACCACAAACATAACCTGAAGGTGCCAGTGTTGAGAGCAAAGGTGGGCAGTGAGCATTTCAGAAGACCACACCTCTCATGGGAAGTGAGGTCCAGAAAGGGCCTGCCTTGTCTGCAAGGGGTCATAACCTACACATGGAACTGACGTAGGAGATGAAGGTGTGGCAAAACTAGCCGGGGAAGTAGGCGTGACCTGTTAATTACAAGATTGCCACACATAAGCAGAACAGTTCCCAAAGTCTTCCACATGGACTTCTCGTGGAGAACTCCAGCAGGTTTTCAATAGGGTGGCCCAGACGTGGCTTCAGCTTAAGAAGTGGGATCTGAGTACCGGCTTTCATTACCTGTAAGTAGAAGTTCTTGCAGGTGTCTTTGAGATTTGGACAAATTTAGCTTTATCCACAATAGCCTGCCCACTTTCTCCAGGGTGTTCTTTTATCTTGCTTTTTCTTTTGACGCAGTCCAAGCTTGCTCTGCAGAGTCAGTTTCTCTCTCATTCTTCACTTTCACTTTTTTCAAATTAATTTTGCCACTGATTTTTATTCATTTCATTCATTTCTTTGTTCTAGATGAAACACCAGAAGCAGTGAGCAACCCCGAGCCCCATAATGTTTGATCAGTGAGCCACTCTTCAGGAAAGCTACCTGATAACCACCGTCACTAGAGGTTCCGCCACAGCCCAGATAGGGAACCATGACTCACCCCATCCACACGGCAGGTTCACTGACTTCTTTACAGAAGAATAATTTTGAGAAGAAGCCAGTAAGAGGCATAAAGGTATTTGCTAGGCAGCATTTCAAATGTACACACCCAAAGAGACAGAGTGTGAGGACCCAAGAGAAAGGTGAGTATTTTGTGGAGTGAAAAATTTGTGGAATTTGCAAATCTGTAGTAAGAGTTGGTGTAGATGAGAAAAGCAATGTGCCCCCTGCTCAGGAATAAAAATAATGGCTGAGTTTGCAGGTGAAAAATAGCCCATTTGATAGGAGAAGCCAGGGACTGCTTTATTGTATTTCTGCCTTTTACCTTATCAAATAAGCAAATGAATAGATTTAAAGTGTCTTTAAGGGAGTTTGGATGTGTTCGGCCTAGAACAAAATGAGCATAAAAGAAGTCTAGTGAGTTCGGGTATGTATAATCCTAGGTGACTTTGCCCTGAAGCTATGATTTTCTTAAAAATACAATTAACTTTAATTTTACACAGTTTTCCTTGTCTTTCTCTTGCCTATCATTATTTCTTCTAAAGGATGGAGGACACTGCTGAGGCAAGACCTTGAGTGACTGAAGAACTTTCCAGAAACCAGGGCTTGGCAGGATGCAGTCACGTAGCAGCCCAGGCTGGCCAGCAGAACTCAAAAGTCACACTGAGTATGTAGTCAGGTGAAGTGTCTTCAAATTCAGAGGAAACAGTACAGTTCTAAAAGAATCATGTGGATAAGGTGCTGACTCATACAAAAGTAGAAGCTGAAGCTTCCCTGGTGAATGGCCAGCCCAAGGGGCAGCATCAGCTGAGCCTCTCCTGTGCAAAGGAGTGCGGCTGTCGAAGACAGAAAGGCAGCCATGGGAAGCTGTGCCCTCACCACTTCGCTGTAGGAGACCGAGCGACTCAAAGGCAGGAGAACAGTTTGTGACTTACAAAGATGTTCTTGAAAGTCATTCCTAGTGAATACCCAAAACCTGCTGGCAATTCGCTCTTCACACATCAGATGCTGGGAGTTGTTATCAGCACCATGTGGCAAGAAAACTGGGTTTAAAAACACCCTTCTGAGTTTTATCAGTGTATCTTTTGTTAATGATGTTTAAAGAAGGCAGCAGAGCTGTGTTAGAAGTAGGTGCATGCATACAGGGCAGCCAAGGAGGAGAGCTTTTAAGAGGAAGTGATGTGAGCTTCAGGCCACTTAAGAGATAGGGTGAGAAGGAACCAAAAGAAAAGATGGGAGGGTAGGAGAAAGTCACTTCTGCTCAGATGGGAAATTTTGCTGTAAAGAAAGAATGTGCACTGCAAAGGGTTTGGAGAAAGATTTTGAGCCATTAGGAATTTAATGTTTATTTTGGTGGTTCCTCTAAAGTCAGGAAACCCTGGTGTACATGTAGGACTTGTAGCAGGAACAGTCATACATGGAAGAAAAGTGGGGTGTGTTGGAGGGAGTGCAGTTCTGGGGCAGAGCAAGGAGATGAGGAGCAAATGAAGGGGATCTCCTCTAGGTAATAGCAGGGCAGAATTTAACACCACAAGCCATGGACAGGGAGGATTTAAAGCTAAGACATTGCTTAGCCTTAAAACTCTCAGCATGTTGGGCTGAATTCTTTCCTGGCATAGAGAGCTCTCCTGAGCGTGTTAATAGCATTTTGACCTCTAACCAGTAGCAGGCCTCCAGTTGTGACTATCAAAATGTCTTCAGACATTTCAAAAGTTTTCTAGGGCAAGGAGGAATCACATGTCTTTGATTAAGAACCTCTGGGTTAGAGAGAGAAAGGGGGAGACTGCTTCCATATGCTAGAGCCTCCAAACTTAGAGAGGTGCATTCACGTGGGAGAAGGAAGAATGTGTACAGGGTCAATAGGAAATGGGAAGGGGGCTTCGAACCCCCTAGGAAAACCTCCCGCCCTCTTCAGTGGCCTCTGGGAACAGCAGGTCACCAAGTCTGGTTAGAGCACTTGCCTTTCTTCTGTGGAAGGCAGACACAAATGGAGCAAACTATCTGCTACTACTGCATAGACTCTGGTACAGAGATTTATAGTTGGCACAGCTCTGCTTTTATAAAATTATGGAGTCTATTTCTCAACTTCAAAAGCTCTGTGGGATGTTTACAGTAAATTATTGTAGCAGTGACATTTAAAATCATACATGAAAGGGCTGGAGGAGGGTGTGGGCTCCCACAAAGTGGGTTCTCATGACCTATGTGAAACCCCAAAGCCACCTGTCACATGCCTTGGGATGGAGAGTGTGGTCACTGGTCAAAGCAGGCCTCTCGGGGAAAGCGTGCTGAGTCTCTGTGTATGCAGGGAAGTTCTGTGGGTGATCAGATCTGAGTCGCACTGTATATAAGATCACATTGTACACAGGCAGAGAATGTTCCAGAAGGAACGTGGCAGCAATGTAGGATCCCATACGGAAGGCCCCTGTGGAAGACCTGGTAAAGGTGCATGAACTACAACGGGAGCAGTGGCCCTGAAGAATGAAGTGAAGAGCACCTTGGTAAAGAGCAATGACAGGGCTGGGTTTTTCAGCCAGCTAAAGGAATGAAAGAAAAGAAACAGAAACTTCCAAAATGAATAAACAGGTTTCAATATTTAATACCCAGCCCTTTCCATTTTAAAGCTGAAGTATCAAAGTCCGGGCAGAAGTACACCCTCCCTCCCTGCCAGCTCTGCCAAGGCCTGTCAGAGGGGACAGGGACAAGACATGTTCTCTCCACACCTTTCCTTCCTCTTCCAAGACCCTTCCTTCCAGTGCAGGTCCAGGAGGAGAAATCAGCAGGCCAGTGTCCCCTCAGAACCCTACTATGCAAAGGCTGCATTTTCTCCTGGATAAATGTGCTTCTTCTCTCGTCAGTTTTAAACAATCACCAGGGTCTCTGCATGAGAGAGGCCTATGTCTCCTAAGCCAAACGCAGATTGGAGAAAACAGGTAGGGTCTTCTCAATGTGTGGTTTCCAGTGAAGAGAATCCACAGGGACAACCTTGCTCACCGACTGCCTTCCAGCTCCCATCCTTGTGTCTTCCATCCACTGATGATCTGACGATCTGCTCCGTCCCTTAGGGTGCTGTCTTCAAGGGAGACCTCAGCAAGCCCAGCTAGCCTTGGTTGGCTCCATTCCGCCTAAAAATATTCACACCTTCCTGTCCTGCTCAGTGGAGGCATGTGGGTTGCTGGGACTTTAACTCTTTCTCACCTCTACAACTACTCTCTACTTTTCTTCCTCCTTTGTAGGTGTCCTGGGCCAGATCGGCAATTCTACTAGTGATGCAGTTGCCAGATCAGTTTATGACAGAGCAGGCATCCCTGTTGGACTGGTGACTTTTGAGACCTTTCTGCACTGGCTTGAAGGAAACCAAATCCCTGCCCACTGCCTCCCTGTGGAGACACCACAGAGCTTTCCTGCAAGCCCACTATGTTTCCTAATTCTGCCATGTTCTCCCTGTCAGGTCCTCTTGCTATTATCACAACTGGGTTATGGGCAGGAATGATTGTTCAATTCATAGAGCTGATTCTGGGTCTTCCTTACAAGATTTCTGGGGGCAGAAGGACCATTCTAAATCCTGGCAACCCTCTGGACTTTGTAAGTTGGATTCATGGTGATTTGAGTCTTCACTTTGACATTAAACATAATTCTGGAAGCACAAGGAAATGCAGTTCCACAGTCTGTCATTGTTCAAGCAATGTGAAGACTAGAGAAGCTACTGTTGCTAGAGAAGAAGGTGTTGGAGGGTGAGTTGACCCCCAAACAAACCAGCATCTCCATTTTCATATAGGTGCCCTCTAGTGCAACTACATGAAATAAGATACTCTTTTTTAGAGAGATAGAGTCACCCAGGATTGAGTCCCAAACTAGCCTGGTATTGGCCAGGAAGGACTAAACTGGATGCCCAGGCAGGTGAAACTCAGAAAGACTGTGGTGAGGAAGGACAAAGAAGAGAGGGCAGGTGTGACCAACCCAGTGACAACTAAGCTCACAGAAGCAGGGCTGGGGGAGAGACACAGATCTGATTTCCTTAGAGAAAGAGTGTACTTAGTCTGAAATGTGAGCCCTGGAAACCAGGCATATAAGTAAAATGAAGTAAAAGTGACCATTTAAATACTTTAAGGAGACCTACTTGAATTTCTTTAAATTTGAGGAATTGTCAGTTTTTCCTGTTTTTATTATTTTCCTCCCAATTAGAGACATCTTGAACAATGTGTAATACCCATGTTCGGATGGAATATTTCTCACAAAAAGCCTCTGCCACAGAAATCAGTGAATAATCCGTAAGTGCTCTCAAACGATAAAAAGCGATGGAAATGGAAAAGTAATTGCGTATCTTGCACCTGCCTCCTCAAATTCATTAGCAGCTTATGGTACTCCAGAATCCTCTCTGAAGATGTGAAAAACAATCACACAATTGTTCTGCCTCATCCTGTGTTTTATGATTCTAGCTCTTAAGTGGCACAGCCACAGAAAAAGGGTTTAGATTCATAGCCTGTTTTCAGACGCAGAATAGATCTCTGCATGCCATTAATTCCAAATTCGCGTCACCTCTCAAAAGCACCTGTTTTTGCTTCAAGAGGCCACACCAACTTGAAACTAGAAAATTAAGTACTGCAAGAAAGAAAGAGAATTCTGAAAGCAGAAAACTTGAATCACTACCTCCTTCAGTGCTGTGATTTATTTAGAAGAAACACTTAATTTCCTTATAGAGAAATGTGAAAAACAAATAGAAAGGTTGAGGCTCGCAAGAGAATCTCTCCCCTCCACATACCTCATGTTTGACTCCTCAGACATCATGTGTGCAGATGCCTTTCCTGACTCAGTGGCCCCTCTCACCAGGAAAGGTTTTGAGGGAACCTCCATGGTGTCCCCAGTATCCTGCCTGGTGCACATGCAGCGTTTTCACAGAAGAGCAGAGCTGTGTTAGAGCTGGGTCCTCAGGGTCCTTCTCAATGAGAAGTAGATGAGGCCGTGGTAGTAACTGCTGCCCTTGTGGAGCACATGTGCTTTACTATGTTCTCTATTTTTCTACAGTCCATAAGAAAAGAATGTTTAGGCCACTTTGTGGAGAGCTGCGGTCCAGAGAGATTGGCCAGAGACCACTTACCTCTTCTTCTGAGAATCTTGACAGAAATGGTAAAAAGTTCACAACTTGGGCTCTGCCAGGATTTCTGCAGAAAAATAACATCTGAGAGACTGGATTATTCATTTCTAGAAATCAAGGAAAGCTGCTTGATCATCAGAAGTAAGTTTAAACCACAGTGTCCCCAGTGTGATAAAGAATAAGTATTTAAGTGATATCTTCCTACCCCTGGAAACACACCTTTCAACTTGTATTTTTTTATTAAGTTTATTGGTACAATTTAGATACACACAATGACCACATTCATCATAGGGAATTTACACATGATGTAACCTGATTCTTTTTCCCCATTCCTCTCCCCTCCCTTCAACTCTTCCCCTCCTTATTTACAAAAGCTTTGTTTCCATTTTATCCTTCTTTTCACACTTTTTTCTTTTTGCTTTCTTCCTTCCCTTTCATAGTTCTTACTTACTTTTGAATAGTTTCTCCCTATTGCACAATATCTATTATGCATTCTGATTCTTGTTTACACTTTCAGTTTCTCATACCAGAGAGAAAATGTGATATTTACACATATGTACAATTTATTACTTCACTCAAGATTATGGTCTCAAGGTGTATCCATTCAGCTTTAAATATCTCAAGTTTATCCTTCTTTATGGCTGACTACTCCATTGTATTAAAAAAAACACACACACACATCTTTTTTATTCATTTGTCAGTTGACAGTCATTTGGGTTGTTTCCAAGATTGAGCTATTACAAATTGTGCTGCTACCAACATGGGTGTGCACATATCACTGTCGTGTGATGCTTTTAATTCTTTTGGGAAGATACCAAGAAGGGGAATAGCTGGGTGAAATGGACTTTCTAGTTCGAATTTTTTGAGGAACATCTGCATGATTTCCACAGTGGTTGCACCAGTCTACACTCACACCAAAAGTATAGAAGGGCTCCTTTTTCCCCACAGCCCTACCAGCATTTGTTATTAGTTGATTTCTTGATGATAGCTGTTCTTTCTGGGGTGAGATGGACTCTCAGCATTGTTTTAATTTGTATCTCTCAAATGACCAGTGATGCTGAACATTTTTAAAAATATATTTATTTGCCATTTTTACTTCATCTGAGAAGTGTGATTGGGTCTTTAAATTTGGGGGAAGGAGTCTGATATTTTTCAATTCTTTTTATGTTCTAGATATTAGTCCTTTGAGGAACAGCTAGCTAAAATTTTTTCCCACTTTGTAGGTTGTCTTTTGACTCTGTTGGTGATATCTTTTGCTGTGCAAAATCTTTTAATAAGATGAGACCCCTGTTCTTGATTCTTTGTAGTATTTCCTGTGGAATCAGGGTTCTGTTCCTATGTTGCCTCTCCTATGTCTTCAAGCGTCCTACCTATTCACTTTTCTAGCAGATTTAGTGTTTCTGTTTTAGTATTTAGATTTTTTATCTATTTTGATTTTAGTTTAGTGCATGGTGATATGAAAATGACTGAAAATAGCAAGTCCTGCTAAGGTACTTTCAAGAAACTGATTATCTCATAACCATGAATTTTATCTTACATTAATAAATTAACCCTTACTTTCATAAATTATCTCTTACAGTCACAAATTATCTCTTACATTCATAAATTCTTGGTGCAGTGATACAGCTACTTTGAAATTCAGTTTGGTTCTGATAAAGGCCAACATGTACTTATAACTCAATTATCCTACTCATTACTTATATATCTAAGATAAATGAAAACACGTACAAATGAAACCTTGTGCAAATATGTTTGAGGCTTGGTGCATTGTTGCCTCAAACTAGAAACACCTTAAATGACCAGCAAACGCTAACCAGGTTAGAGAGTAGTTTATTCATATAACTGAATATAATAATACCTCAGTTCACAATCACTTCTGTTTGTGAATAATTTGGTTCATGAGCAGAAGCATTCAGCAAAATTTTGCTTCCATCCATGAACTCCACATGGGGTGACGAACACAACCACACCCATCTTCCCCACATGAACACGAATGCTGCCATCTTCCCCAGAATCAAGGAGCGAATGAAGTTCTTGAACTGAAGTACCAGTGCATTATTCAACCATAAATAAGAATGCAACAGTATGAAAAGCATTATACTATGTAAGAGAAGATGAAAAGCTGTAGAAAAGACAGTCCAATTTACAAAACAAACAAAATATTTGCATATATCTCTGAAGAAGGGCAACAAACATCCATTCAGGACATAAAATAAAACAAACATCATCATTCACTGGGAAAATACTAATCAAATTCATGAAAATGTACCATTTTGCTCTTACCAAAATGCCTATACTCAAGAGAATGGACAACTACTTAGAAAAAAATCAGAAACCCCCAAAATTGCTGGTGGAGTGTAAAATAGGACAGCCCTTTGAGAAGCTTGGCTATTGCTCAACAAGGTAAACACAGAATTGTCATATGAGCCAGCAATTCCACTTCTAAGTTATAGGGCCCCCAAAATTCAAAACCTATGTTTACACAAAACATGTATATAAATTTTCAGAGAAACATTATTTAAGGCATTTATTTAATAAAAACATTATTTAAGGGAAAAATTATTTTGTATATTGTTTATTGCACATATATGAAATTTTGGAAAAGACAAAGTATAGGAAATCAAATCCCAGGGACTGTGGAGTGGGAAAGGGACTTAACCATAAAGGGACAGAAAGAGGCTCTGGAGTGCTGAGGAGCTCTTCATGTTGCTTGTAGTAATGGTTATATGATTAAACAGATTTGCCAGCCCCATAGGACTATGGACATAATATAACTCCATTGTTCTGCACATAAAATAACTCAAAGTCCCTATCCAAAACAAGGAGGGAGGGAGGAAGCATAGGGTAGGAGGGAAGGGGAAAAATAGCTACACAGAAAGAGAATAATAGCAGACATTTTTTGTCTTTGGTACTAGGAATTGAACTCAGGACCTTGTGCTTGCCAGGCAGGCACTGTGCCACTGAGCTATATCCCCAGCTCCATAAAGAGAGAATATGAGAGAGAAAGAATGAAAGAGACTACATGAGTCACACGTCCATATATGACAGATAAACTGAACTTTTGGTTTTACACACACACACATACATCCATCAGTGCTGAGGATGGAAGCCACAGGCTTATGCATGCTAGGCAAGCACTCTACTACTGAGCTATGCCTCATCCTCTGACTATATCATTGGAAGCACTTTTGTCCAGTAGATGAATAATCACCAAGTGCAGGTTCCTTCCTCTAAGCCAGTGGCGGTGAACCCATGACATATGCGCCACAGCAGGCATGCACATCCCTCTGTTGGCCTGTGAACCAAGTCTCCCCAGCAGCAGAGCACCAGATAATCAGATATAACTGCACTGTTGACACGTTGCAATAAATAAGTGGGTTTGAGGCTGCAATTTGGACCCTCAGCCCCTAAAAGTTTTGCAATTGCTGCTATGGACCAATAGTGCTTTTAGATCTATGGCTTTGGTAAGAAGATTAACATCTACAAACTTGAGTTTCTTCATCTGTAAATTGTAGGAAGAAAGATAAGGGAAATACGGGTGATTAATGGTGACTGGGCATCTATTATAATGCATACAAAGACATATATATATATATATATATATATATATATATATATACATTCAGATTTCAGGTATTTTGATTTAGGAATATTTTTACATATATAATGAGACATATTGATGTTGAAACCCAAATGTAGCCACAATATTCATTTACGTTTCATATAAAACTTATACACATATACTGAAGATAACTTCAGATACAATGGGTTTTTATTGCAACCTGTCGTAAGAGTTCAGATCTGAAAATTACCACATATAACATGTTTGTATTAGCTTACCTGTTATAGGCATATAAAATCCAAAACAACATCCACAACTTAAAGCGGAGCAGTTTAATTTGGCTTACTGTTGTAAGAGGTTCAGTCCATAATTGGATGCATTCAAGGCAGGAAATTATGGTGGAAGTTCAAGGAAAGGCTAAGCTGTTTCTTTCATGGTAGCTGAAGAAAAGGGGAACAGCACCAGAGAGAAATAAGCCAGGGACCAGATATTCAACTGAAGGTCATTCCTCCACAATCACCCCAGACATACATAGAAGTGCTCTTTACTAATTCCTCAGATGGCTTCAAAGCCAATCAAGTTAACACACACAGTGTGTTAAGTTTAATGATCAACAAGGTTGGTGCTCAGGCAATTTACTGTTTTGGAGCAGTTTGGACTATTTCTGATTATGGATAGCATTTTTTCACATGCATCTTGTTATATGTTTATTTTCTTCTTTGATAAGGTGTCTGTTAAAAATCTTTGGTACAGTTCTTAATTAGGTTGTTTCCTTATTGTTGAGTTTTAAGCATTTTATATAATTTGGAAAGTAGTCTTTTATCAGATATGAATTTTTCAAGGATTTTATCCCATTCCATGATTTGGTTTTTCTTTATTCTTTTATTAACAATGTCTTTTGAAGAGCAGGTTTTAATTTTAATAAAGTCCAGTTTATATAATTTTTCTCATGGATTGTGCTTTTATTGTAAATTAAAAGCATCACTAAATCTAGGTTTTCTGCAACATTATCTTTAAGAATTTTATTTTTTGTTTTACACTTAGGTATATAGTCTATTCTAAATGAATTTTTGTGAAAGGTCTAAGTTCTGTTTTTAGATTCTTTTCTTTCTTGCATATGGACACCCAGGTATTGCAGCACTATTTCTTTATTTAATTACCTTTCCTCCACTGTCAAGCAACCAGTTACTTTGTGTGGACCCATTTCTGAGCCTCTGTTTTGTTTCTTTGATATATTTGTTTGTATTTTCATGTCATTAACCATACTGTCTTGATTGCTGTAGCTTTAGAGTAAATCTTAAAGTCTGGCAATGTCAGTCTTTAGACTTTTTTTTCTTCTTCAACATTAAGTTAGCTATTCTGAGTCTTTTGTCTCTCCATATAAATAGAATAAATTTGATGATATTCCCAAGATAATATTCTAAAGATTTTGTCAAATGTATAGATCAAGTTGGAAGAAAAGTCACATCTTGCTAATAATGTGTTTCTCTATTCATGTACATGGATTATCTCAATTTATTTAGATTTTTTCTTTCTTTTATCAGATTTTTGTCGTTTTCCCTCTGCAGGTCTTGTTTATGTATTGTTAGATTTGTAGTTATGTATTTAAATGATTTTTTTTGGTCTCTTTGAGACAGAATCTTGCTATGCAGTTCAGGCTGCCTGTGAGCTCACTTTATATCCCAGGCTTGTCTCAAACTTGCAACCATCCTCCTGCCTCGTCCTCCCGAGTGCTGGGATTACAGGAGTGCTCCACCATCTCTGGGTTTTAAATTATTTTTGGTAATGTAAACTTCATTGTACTCTTTATTTCAAATGCCTGATTTTCATTGTTGATATATAGAAAAATGATTGGCTTTGTACATTAACCTAGTATCCTGCAACCTTACTAGAATCACTTATTAATTCCAGAAGGATCAGCAAATCAGTATTCATAGTTTTATGCTTAATGGGAAATCTCATTGGCCTATGACAGAAACATTAGCCTTCTGGGAAACAAACTCTCTAGGCCTATGCTATAATATAGAAGCCATTAGTCATGTGTGGTTATTTAATTTTAAATTAAATTCAAAATTTTGTCTATCACTCACACTAGCCACATTTCAAGTGCTTTAATAGCTATATATGGCTAGTGTTTACCATATTGGAAAGTTCAGAGGAACTTTTCCATTATTGGCAAAATTCTCTCAGAAAATATTGCACTGGAGTGATGTATTGGAGACATAGTATCACATAATGGACTCTAATCAGATCGATAGCTCACGAATCTCATACAGTTTCATCTCTCATTCGATGCTGTCACTGTGCTTTCAGGAAGGCAATCCCAACAGTCTCTCAGGATGACAGTTTCTAGGCTATGTAATATAGGGTGAGAAACGTGAACCATAAGTCATGCTCCTTTGCCGTATCTCTGTCACCTAAAACAACTCTCTTGAGCTGGGGTAGTGTCAGTAAATCAGGCATTCTGTGTACCTGTGGACTGTGGTCATGGCTTAGGCACCATGGGCAGCAATGGCTATTCCATAACTACAAATCAATTACACACTAGGGACAATCATTTATGGCCTTTACTAGTGTAGATAGGATTTTATGTAATCAACTTGTCATCAAATGGCTGGTTATTCTTACTGAAGTATGCAGCCATATAAGGGACTCAGAATTACTCTCTCCTGTCAACAGTGTGGAAGATCATCAGCATCAGTAACTAGATCATGTTCACTATGGGGATGTCTGTGCACTTGAGCCCTGTGTAACTTCCAGTTCTTTACCACAGCTATTTCTTTCACCATTCTGCTATACTGGTTCTGCAGGGGAGTTTAATTCCTGGTACAATCCACTACACCAGTCATCCTTCCTGCATGCTTGTTTAGTACTTCTTTTAAGGAGACAATGTCTAACAATTATTAATTTAATGCCAAAAGAACTTTACCTTTTGAGGGCCCACTATGGTAGGTCTGATCATATGCCTCTTCCCCACAGTTGCCATCTACAATTTTACAATTGTGTTCCATCCTGATGGGTTTTGAGATGCAAACATTTACTAGCCCAGCTGCCGTAAGCCATGTACCTCTTCTATGAAAGGTACTGGGTTCCGTGCAGTGCTTGTGATTAGTTGTACCTGTGGCCTGAGATTGCTGGAGTGTATTGTCTGCTTTTGGTAGGGTAATACTGGCAAATTCAATGGGAATGTAATAAGAACCAGAAGCCCTATGCCTTTTAATTGAAAGTTGCACTGTTCTCTGCCATTCAACTGATGATGCAGTCCATTTAGTTGTTTATTTTTATTAGTTTTAGTCTTGGCTGGGAATGAGGTATAGCTTCCTTCAAGGAAAACCTTAGTCTTTCCCACTCTTTTCCACAGGTCAAACAATAAGTGTGAGGGCTCTGCTAGTTGCTAAGTGTGTTCATCCTGATTATGAACTTAGAAACTCAAGAAGCAATTGTCAGATGAATTTACAGATCCAGAAGCCCTGCCAAAAGATAGATTTCAGTGATTATCTACTTATAACTTCTCAAAATTTTCTTCCTTGTAAGAGTTGGTGCCATCTGCAGCCATCATCCTGTTTGGAAAGAAAGACTTTTATATTGCTAACTAATAATGCTCTATTGACATACTCCCCTAATATTTGTAATTAATCCTTTTGTTCATCTAGAAGTTGGCACTAATTATAAAAGCATATCTGGTAGACATGAGGTTTTTTCTTTACTTGTGTCTTCTGTTAAATTATAAGTTCCTTAAATAAAATATTGTCCTATATATTCATCTTTGGTATTTACACAAAGCTTACATACTGAGAGTTGGTCAATAAATAGTAGCTGAATTAGCAATGACCTTTAACAATTTCCTACAGTGTATTTATAACTCTATAACTGATTCACAATAATTTCCCAATAAATGTAAGTGCAAGTGATTTTAGAATACTTGTATGGGATCTGACACTCCATAACTATAAGATTTTAGCCCCTGCTACTGTTTGAATATAGTTTTCTCATATTGAAATCATATTGAAATTTGATCACCATTGTGTTGGTGTTGGTACTGGGCCTTAAAGTGAGTAGGTCATTAAGAGGGATTAACACTTTGCACAAGAGTGAACTCTCAGCCAGGTGTAGTGGCACACACCTGTAATCTCAGTACTAGGGAGGCTTGAAGCAGTAGGATCACTATGAGTTTCAGGCCAGCCTGAACTACATAGCAAGACCCTGTTTCAGCCCCACCTCCCAAAAGAGCACATTTTTTTTTTCTCATGGAACCAGTTATTAAGAAAACAGGTTACAAAGCAAGGATGCCCACCGTGTTCTGTCTACTCCACACACTCCCATGTGCCCTGCTATGTCCTGCTATGATTTTAAGTAGCATGATGCCCTGTTAACACCAGGCCCAGGGATTTCCCAGCCTCTGGCACCATGAACTAAAATTAATTTTTTTCTTTATAAATTACTCAGAGTTAGGCATGCTGTTATCTGAACAGAAAATGGACTAAGGTATCCTCCAAATTTGGAAATAATGTGATCTGAGTATGCACTATTACAAACACAGTTGGTGTTAGCCTGTCACTACATACTGACTTTAATTTCTTTTACCAAAACCTATTCCCTGACAAAAGGCATGAGACATAACCACTAGCGAAACCCAAGTTGTATTATTTATAGTTTCTACCATCTGAAAAAAGATGATCCATGTTTGTTCTCAAGTTTGAGAAATCCTGGTGGAATCTCTGACTTACCAGTTTCAGACAGCTGCACTCAGGCAGGTAACTTAACCTCTCGAGTCTCAGGCTCTGAGGTCTGGGATAGATTCACACTAAAAATGGAGGCTCCTCCTAGACCACTAGCTAGAGTACAAAAACGATGCTTCCCCAGACCAATGGATAATCCTGAGATGCTTAAAAATATATGTTTATCACCTCCAGGAATAAAATGAAAAGAAAAAACATTGGATTAATTTATCTAAACAAAATCAAATAGTTCAAACATCAAAGGAGATTCTCTCTGGAGGCTGTGTTAGTCTATCCTCCCATACCAAGTGCTTCTATAAACTGCTTTTAATAAGGAATTCAAATACTCTTCTTTTTATATTTTTAGGCAGTACACTCACTGGCTCACTGACAGGCTAAGGCAGTTGCCTCCTCATACACTCAGCTTTTCCAGTAGTCATAGCTGTTTGACAGCAGGATCAGGGAGAAATACATCGATCTGAGCATTTTTGTTAAAAATAAAAACGCTTACAAACCTGCTCTATCATTTCCAACTGGTAGAACTATAAATAGTCAAAACACTTTACTATGCACAAAGCCAAACAAAGACCAAAAAGATGTTGTCTAAAGGTGATTAAAATGTGTGTGTTTACGGGAACAAGATGTGGCCACCCTCTGGCTCGAGCTCCGTCTGATTTGGTCTGTTTATAAATACAATTCCACAGAGAAGAAACCCACTTCCTGTTAGTTTCTCTCGATTCTTCCCCACCCCCAAACTATGGGTCTGATGTCTTGTACTGTTTAGAAGGGGAAAATATCGTTTGTCATTTATCAAAATCTAAACAGCTGCAACCTAACAATGTTAGTTTAGTTTTAGTATTAAGTAAATAAATGTGAGCAGTGATCATATTATATAAATATGTGGACCTAGAGTTTAAATTTAATAAATTTTCTTCCAATTCAGTTTCACAAGGTTTGAGATTTTCTGAAGGTACCTTCAGATTTTCACAACTTTGCTAGATTAGCATGGGGAGTGTGCTCTGTAGATATAGCCCTTTAATGTTTTTCCTTTAAAATTTCAAATGAATTTATGTTGAGAGCAAAAGAGACTTATTTGAAAACATGTTGGCTTAAAAATCGTGAAGTGATTAAAGGCATTATTATATTTTATAGAACTGATATAAAAGGAACAGGAATATTAAGTACATTTTTAAAACTTGTACCCATATGACTCATCTCTAATCCACACTAGTTGATGTATTCCAGACTTGCTTCATTCATTAACCAGCCATTCCAATACACTTGTACATTGGATCAAATTCTGAGTCTTTTCAGTGTTTAACAGCATCAAGGGTATAAAACTCATTTATATCTAATGATGGTGATCAAGGCCATCATTCAAGAATGTTTATTAAGAGCCAAGTGTGTGCCATTTCCAATTTACAGCCTTCAAAAAGCAAAGGTGGTCCACATTGTAACTCTTGAATGGTATTTGCAGGAAATTACATGGTGCAACAGATTAAATTTAAAAATGGTCCTTTAAGAATCAAGTTGATATTCAATTTCATTGAAAAGCTAATTTGGAAATTGAAGCTCTGCTTTTTTGGTTGAAACATGTAAATATAAAGCCAATTTGGGGAAATGCCTATGCTAGCAAAAACACCGTAAATTGTAAATAAGTAAGTTCTTTTCTTCCAGTTAACAGTATTTTAGTCAAAGGGTTTTATAGTGCTGACTAGGATAGCTGTGCAATAACTACTAGGTCATTATTAATTTTCTATTAATTCCCTAGTGTACTTCCTGTGGTAGCTAGTCTAAACTTTTAGTTTTTTCAGGACCCAATTCTGTTAACATGCCTCATTTTCCAAAGACCAGAAGAAATAAAACTTTCAATTTTAGTTTCTAGTTATTAGGCATGAGAACCTACATCAAGACATAATAGGAAACTGTTCATTACTCAAAGATGGTAAGCTTTGAGATGAGTGCATTAATTATAACATTTTGAAGTTACTGCTCTTGGGAGGTGTAAGTGCATTCCATGCAAAGCGTAGATATGAGTTCTTCTGACTATAGTCGTGGTGCATCAACAAGCTTATCTTTATCCCTTAAATACCTAGAACACTGGAGTAGTTTTCAAACATTGGAAAACAAGCAGCACACAGTAATGATGCCCAGGAGGTGGATAAGAGAGTCTTATGAATGCCCCATCATACTAACTTGAGAACCTTTCCAGTGTGCAAAATGAAGAGGGACACAATTAAAGCTTTAGGGTTTCCCTGAGTTGAGAAGACAGACTTTTGAATTCAGATAGGAGGCTAGAGTTTTCAGGGAAGTACACCAGCGAGATGACAACTGTGCAGAGACAGTGCAAAACACAGGCAGAAAAAATAAACTTCCCATCATTGCTTAAGTACCAGCCCATGTGCATGAATATAAGAAAACCTCAAAGATGAGAGACCATCAGAAAGATAGGTGGGATAATCCCAACCAAGTACACCAAACAAGGGTTTTTCCAAGCTCCAGAGACTAAATACCTTCTAACACACTGGATATTGAATACAATCTTCAGAAAAGTATTATATATTAGTAATGGAAGCTAATTTGCCCTAGAATAAAAGCTAAGATGAACTCACATAACTAAATCCCAAAAGCAAGAATTGAATTGATTCTAAGTAACTTTGCATCATCTCTAAACAAAATCTCAGGATATTTAACAAATCATAAAAATTTTAAGGAAATATAGGTAGAGAAAAAATGTAGTAGCAATGTAAAATTCTGTGTCTTTCATCTAAACAAGATTACAGGCATAATATGACACAAGATATACAAAATACATGAAATGTTAAGTCTATATAAACAGATACACAATACAGAGGACAAAATTGGTAGACAAAGACATTAAAATAATTATCATAATATTTAGCATGTGTTGGAAGGTAGGAGACAATATAAATATGATAGGGAAAGAAATGTTAGATAAAGAAGACTCCAGCCAGGCGTGGTGGCACATACCTATAGTCGCAGCACTCAGGAGGCTGAGGCAGGAGTATTGCTGTGAGTCAATGTCATGCTAGGCTATAAAGTGAGTTCACAGCAAGCCTGAATTGCATAGCAGAACCCTATCTCAAAACAAAATAAAAACAGAAGACTCCAATATAAATTCAAGAGTTGAAAATTACACTGATAAAAAGTTCTTTGGAGATTAATATCAGATTGTCAGATTCGATCTTGCTGACAAAACATTATTAATGTGAAAACACAACAATAGAACTACCCAAAATATAATAGAGAGAAGAAAAAGAAAGAAAAATGTTAACAGAACAATAAGGAGCAGGGGGACAAATCAGGACATCTGGTGACCTCCCTATAAATAGAGAAGAGTAGAGAAGTAGAAAAAGAAACTGAAAAACTAGCAGCTGATAGTTTTCGAAAGTTAATGTACATCATAGCTTCAAAGATATGAAAGATAAAAACTGGAGAAACATTTGGAAAACCACATCTAAGCACATCATAATTAGCTGTTTTAAAAGGGGAAATCTTAAAAGCAGCTGGAATGAAGCACATTACAGAAGAGCAAAACTAGGAATAATATCAGACTCCAGTCAGTAACAGTACAGACCAGAAGAGAGTAGAGCAACACATTTAAAATACTGGGAAAAGAGCAACAGACTTGTTGGTCTACAATTCTTGTTGGCCTATAATTCTACACTCAGTAAAAATATTTTTAAAAATGAAGGCAAACTATAAATAGCTGGAGATGTACAACACAAGGGAATTCATTACCAGAACACCAGGCAGTGGCTTCTTCAACTGCACATATGCCTACAGAAGGCACAAGGATCACAAAGAATCAAGAGAATCTGACTCCACTGATGGAATAAACTAATGTTCCGGTAACCAAACATAGTGTAATGGAAAACTCTGAGTTATCTTAAGTCTAAAACAACCATCTTAACAAACTTCATAGAACCATAAGAGAGCATATACATGTAAAAGAAATTAGAGAAACAATGCATGAACAAAATATGAAGTTCAACAAAGTGCTAGAAACCATAAAAAGAGCCAACAGAAACTCTGGTGCTGAAAATGCAGTAACCGAACTGAAAACTTCAACCAAGAACTTCAACAGCAGACTCAGATGACCAGAAGAACTCACATTCATTTATTCATTCATTCAGTTAGCAACACTGGGAAGTAGACTTGAGGCCTTCACACTGAACTACTTCCCCAGCCCTTTGCTCTGTTTTGTTTTGGTTTGGTTTTTTGGTACTGAGAATCGAACTCAGGACCCTGCACTTACCAAGCAGGCACTGTGACAGTGAGCTATATTCCTGGCACATATGCTCTTTTTTGAGTCTGAATCTCACCAAATTGCCCAGGTTGAGCTCAAACTTGTTATTCTCCTGCCTCATCCTCTTAGACAACTGGGATTACAGTTGTGTGCTGCCATGTCTGTTACAAACACAAGAACAGTAACAGACATTTAAAAAGTGCTGAGTCAAAGAAAAATCAGGAAGAAATTTTCAAAATATACAAATGAAAATGAATTCATAACCTACTGAATCTCAAAGGACAAAGAAGAACAGTATTAATAAACTTATAGCATAAACATTTACATTTAAAACAGAAAGACCTTGAGAACCTAACTATACTTCAAGAACTTATACAAAAGAGTAAACTGAGACCAAAATTACCAGGAAAAAATGGGGAAACAATAGAAAAAAAAATCAATGCAACTAAAGGGTGGCTTTTGCAATAGATAAATTTGATAAACCCTTAAGCAAACTAAGAAAAAAAAGAAAAAAGCTTGCAAATACGTATATTAATGAGAGAAGATACCTATAACTGATTCCACAGAAGTTAAAAAGATCACAAGGGACTATTATGAATAATTATATGCCAGCAAATTAGATAATCAAGATATGGACCCACTATTAGAAACTTACTACCTAGCATCACTGCATCTAGAATAAATTAAAGCCATAAATAGACCAATAACAAAACAATACTGAATCAATAAACAAAAGTTTGCCAACAAAGACAAGTCCAGGGATAGATAAATTTACAAGTGAATTCTACCAAATATTTAAAGCCTTAGTACCAGTACAGCTCAATATGTCCCATATATACACCACAAAAAAAGAGATAATACTTCCAAGCCTATTTTATAATGGAAACATTATTTTCATATTGAAATACATTAATGACATTACAAGAGAGAGATAAAAATTATCCCTGATAATCATGGTTGGAAAAATCCTGAATAGATTTTGGCAAACTTAATTAGTAACAACAAGAAAGATCATACACAATGATCAAGTGTGATATATCTCATGATGTAAATCATGAGATACATGTAAATCATTTGAGGTAATACACTGCATCAGGAGGATAACAGATAAAAATCACACGATCATCTCAATAGATGCAGAAAAAGTACTTGACAATACCCAGCACCCTTTTATGACAAGAACTCCGAACCTATAGATAGAGAAGACACTTGCTGCATCACTTTTAAAAATGTAAATGAACAGCCCTCAGCTATCAGGAACTTAGTCAGCACCCCTGATCTCCTAAAATGAGTGTGTGGTGAAGTCTGAAATAAAAGAGACAAGTGATATATTTTGGGAAGTCTAGGAAGGTCAGAACTATCTTGGAGCTAAGACAAAGACTTCTCTGGACAGTCTATATTTATTAGGGGAGACAAATTCAGGGGAGGTGTGGAAACAAAGCTGAAGTAAAGGCCGGAAAATGAGCAGGGCCTGGAGAAGTTAGAATAAAGACTTTTGAAGCAGCAAATTTTGCCAATTAAGAGAACTGTCTTATCTCCAAGGTTTACAGTTATCGCCCAAGACTGGGGAGTGAGAGCCCATGTCCTTCTGTTCTCAGCTTCCTCAGCTGCGGTGTTATCCTCAGAGCACTGTGGTTAGAAATTTAACCCTTACACAGCCCAGACCCCAACACTCAGGAAAAATCTTATTCAATGGTGAAATGTTGAAACTTTTTCTTCTGAGATCAGGAACAAGTAAAGGATCCACCTCAGGACATCTACTCAGTTTAGTAGCCAGAGCAATTAGTCAAGAAAAATACATAAAAGACATGCAAATAGTGAAGGAAGAGGTAAAATTACCTCTGATTGGGTCATATAAGATGATGTATTCATATATGTGCAAAATCTCGTCTACATACACATATAGGTAGAACTAATAAATTCATTAAGTTTCCAGAATATAAAATTGGCATACAAAAATTAGTAGCATTTCCATGTAGTAACAATGAACTATACACAAAGAAAATTATAAAACAATTTCATTTATTACAGCATAAAAATACTTAGGAATAAGCTTAACCAATATGGCAAAAGATTTATATCCAGAATATTGAACAGCACTCATGAAGGAAACGAAGACATCATAGGTACATATATTATAAAAATTAATATGCCAACTAGACAAGAAGTCAGAGTTGAACTATACCTTTGAACCTGTGATACCTTTAATAGCCTATCTACAGTGCTGTACACAACAACACAATAAACATTCTTCTCAGCATCACATGGAACTTCCTCCAAATAAACCACATACTAGCCCATAAAGCATGCATAAGTAAATACAAAAGAAAGAAATTTATCCCATACATATTATTGGTGCTTAGTGCAGTGAAAATAGAGGTCAATGTCAAAAGAAACTACAGAAAATACGTGAATACATAAAGATTAAACAATACACCCATTGACTAATCAATGGGCCATGGGAGAAATCAAGGAAGAAAGTAGTTTCATACAATAATGCCAGTATAATGTATCAAAACTCATGGGACAAAATGAAAATGTCTTGAAAGGGAAGCTTGTAACTATGAAAATCTACCTCATAAAAATAGAGGAAGTTCAAGTATATAACCCAGTACTGCACTTTGAGGTTCTAGAAATACCATAACAAAAATCTCAATCCAAACCTGATATGAGGAAGGAAATTATAAAGATCAGAGCATAAATTAATGAAATTGAAATAAACAAAATCAAGAAATCAAAGAACTGGTTCTTTGAAAGAATAAAATAGACAACTATTTACCCAATCTCACAACAAAGGAAAAAGGAAGGTAAAACTCATATTAATGCAGTTAGAAATGAAAAAGGTAGAATCATAGTGGACAGACCCAAAATTCAGATTATTAGTAATTATCTTGCAAACTCATATTCCAATAAATTGGAGACTCAAGGAATAGATTTCTAGATATATATGAATCACCAAAACTGAAACAAGACACTAAAACTCTCACTAATCCAAGAACATACAATAAAATTGAGGCAATGATTTAAAACTACCAGTGAAGAAAACCAAAGGACCCAGTGGATTCACCACTAAATTCTTTATGTACTTCAGGGAAGATCTCATGCTAATACTCCTCAAACTCTTCAATCAAACTGAAAAGAAAGAAGTATTGCCAAATAAATTCCTAGAAGCTATCATTATCTTGAGTTCAAAAGCAAACAAAGACAATTGAAAAAGAAAACTACAGGCCAATCTCATTAGTGAACTCATATATAAAGACCTTCAAAACATATTAGTTGCTTTAATTAATTTCTTACTGCTGGGACAAAATACCAAACACCTGCAAGTTAAATTAGGAAAGGTTTATTTTAATTCACAATTTGTAAAAGTTTTAGTCCATGGTCAATGGCTCCTAGGCAGGCTGGTATGGGAGAAGAGAAAGAGTTCATGGTGTAGCAGGCAGGAAGCAGTGCAGGATCAAGGTAGGAAGAGGGATATTATATATATATATATATATATATATATATATATATATATTCCAGGTCCTGCCCATAGTAATCCACTTCTTCTCAACAGACTTCACCTCCCAACACCACACTCAGCTGTAAACCCATCAGTGGACTAATCTAGTATCATACACTTATGACCTAGTCACCTCCCAAAGTCCTACTGTTTGAGTGCATGAGGCTTTGGGGGACATTTTAGATATAAACCATAACAATGGTAAACAGAATGCAACAAATCATTAAAAAGATTATACATTACAACCAATTAGGCTTATCCTAGGAATGCAAAATTGGATCAACATACATAAATCAATGTGATACATCACAAATGTAATGCATCACATAAATAGGGTAAAAATCCAGATCATTTCAATACATGCAGAAAAAGCCTTTGACAACATGATAAAGTATCTCAATATGATAAAAGGTATTTGTGACAACCCTATTGCCAACATCTGATTAGAGGGGAAAATGCTGGGAGCCTTTTCTTTAAATTGAAGAGCAAGACAAAGATATTCACAGTCATCACTACTCTTTAATTTAGTACTCAAAAATTTATTAAGTGCAACCAGGCAAGCAACAAAATAAATAAAAGGGATGCATACAGGAAAAGAAGTCAAATTATCATCATACACAGACAATATGATACTTCCAAGGAAGACAAAAAATATTCCATCACAAGATTCAGAATTAATGAAAACATTCAGCAAGGTAACAAGATACAAAATCAATGCAGAGAAATCAATAGCATTCCTGTATATCAATAATGCACTCCCTGAAAAAGAAATTAGGAAAATAATACTGTTGGTCTAATATCTGTCTCTGTCCAGGGTGAACAGGTCCCATAAACGAGGTACCTGCAGATGAATAAAAGAGAAAAACGAAAAAGAAATGCGAGAGAGACAATGTCCTGGGAATCAAGGGGCTTACAGTTCCTGTCTGCAGCCTCAAATCACCTTTTCCATCACCTTTTATTGAGATAAAACAAAAGAGGAACCTGGGCTACTGGGTGAATATCAATCGTTTTAGCAAGAACAATACAACTCAACTGCCATAGGCATGAGACTTGACTGGATAGCCATCCTGTCACCATTCCTTTTCTACATAACACAGCAAAACATTTCGTGTGGGCGCCAGGGCTTACAAAGCTTTTGTTAGACTTCCTCCAGAACACAACCTAGGCCCGGCTATACCTAAGGCAATACATTGAAAGATTAACTAAAGAATGTCCTCTTCCACATAATACCACTCACAATAGCTCTAAGAAACACTAAATGCTTAGGAATCTAACAGAGGAAATGAAAGACCTCTATAAAGAAAACTATAGTACTCGAAAACAGCAGATCTAAGAGAATAGCAGAAAACAGGAAGATATCCCCTGTTCCTGGATAGACAGAACCAATATTTTCAAAACAGCTATGATTCCAAAACTGATATATAGATTTAATGCAATCCCAATTAAAATAGCAACAGCATACCTCACAGAACTAGAAAAAGAATCCTAAAGTTTATATGGAACCAGGAGAGACCCAAAATAGCCAAAACAGTCCCGGGCAACAAATGAAAGCAGGAGGCATCATAATCCTGAATTTCAAGTTATATTTACAAAGCTAAAGAGATAAAAAGAAAACAGCATGTTACTGGTACAAAAACAGACAAGTAAACCAGTGAGACAGTATACAAGATGGAGAAACAACCCTGAGCACATTCTGCTATCTGACAAAGGGACCAAAAACATGCTGTTAGAAAGATAATTTCTTTACCAAATGGTGCTGAAAAAATTCTCTCTATAAGATTGAATTTAGACCTATGTCTCTCATCATGTTGTAAACGAAAATGAAAATGGATCAAAGATACAAATATTAAAATAGAACATTTAGTCAGCTAGAAGATAAAATAGGTTAAAGGCTTGAAGATACAGGTATAAGCAAGAACTTATGAACAGAAAAGACAATTGCACAGTAAATAACATCAAATAATCAACAAATGGGATTATATCAAGTTAAAAATCTTCACAGCAAAGGCAACAGTCAACACAGAGAAGAGATAACCTATGGAGTAGGGGGCAAAAGAACCTTGCCAGCTATTTCTCAACAGCAGACTAAAATCTAGAATGTATAAACAACTTGAAAAAGTTAGACCTCCCAAAATAAAAGACTCAATCTAGAAATAGGCAACTGAAATGAAGACCATTCTCAGAAGAATAAGTACAAATGTTCAATAAATAGATAAAAGAAGGTAAAGAATTTCTGACCTTTAGAGAAATGCAAATTAAAACAACACTGAGATTCCCTTTTACTATAGGAAGAATGCCTGTCATGAAAAAAATTATGGCAAAACTGCTAGAAAAAAAAGGAATTCTACATTTTTGGTAGGAATGTAAAATGTAAAAGTACTATAAAAATCAGCATGCAGATTTCTCAGAAAACTAAAATTAGAAATTTCATTTGATTCAGTTATTCCCCTTATAGGTATATTCCTGAAAGAGTTAAAGTCATGAAATTACCATAGCACATGCATATCACACCTATAGCATCACAGTTCACAGTAGCTAAATCTTGGCGGCAGCCTATACGTTCATCAGTGAATGGAGAGATAAATAGTGGTATTTATACACAGCAGAATACTCCTAGGCTTTAAATAAGGATACATCTGAATTTTTCAGTGAAAATGCACACACTGTGAGACCTCACTGTGAAATGAAACAAATCAGACCAGCAAGCTTGAATACTGAATGGTTTCTCTTATATGACAAACTTGAAGGATAAATTAAAGAACAAGATAAATGACAGATAATAGGAAATGGAGATATTTTGCAAATAGGAAGGGGACCAAGAGATGCAGAGAGGGCCATGGAGAGCAGAGGGCAGTGAGGAGAGGGAGATATAAAATGAATTAAAATGTTGTGTACATGTATCAACTCCCTATTTGAACGTAATCATTAAGTACTGCAGACATATACTAGTAAAAATAAAAATTCAAGAAAATTTGACCAGATAGCACAGAGCTGGAAGTATCAACATTTTCTGATTTCAAAATATTATATATTATAACTGCATATTATATATTATAACTATATTATGTATTATAATGATATACTACATATTATAATTTTATATTATAATAATCAAAACAGCATGTGGCTGGCCTAAAATCAAGCATATAAATCAGTTGACCAGAATAGAGAGCCCCAAAATAAATTCATATATATCTACATACACTAATTTATAGAGCTGTGGAGCTATTTTATAGTTCCACAAGCAATATGGAAATGATCTCTTTCTTTGCATCTAGGCCAGCATTTGATCTTGCCATTACTTTTAGTCTATTTTTTTATTTTAAAAGTGAAAGAATGAAAACATTAGCAAATAGATACAAAGTAGCACAAGAACAGTACCAAAACTGAATTACAGATAAGGTGACAGGGAATTAACAATGGTTGTTGTATTACATATTGATAACTTCAAAATATATGTTCACAATAATGCATATAGACATACAAGATTGATCGAACAACTGATCATTGACTGTTCTTACAATAAAGCGACATGAGACAATAGTGCAACCATGTTAGCCTTCCTGCATATACATACACACATACATACGTAGCTATCCCTTTCTTCCTTTTCTCCTTCCCCTCATCCCAGTTGCTCTTTACTTTGGAGCAGTTTCCTTTCCTACCTCCTAATTTATATTCCCACTTTCAGGTTCTTACACTAATGATACAATATGATGTTTGCACAAGCACATCCGATTTATTTCATTTATGAGTATGGTCTCTAATTGTGACCATTTGCCTATAAAAGCCTTGTTTGTCTTTATTTATAGCTGAGTAATAATCCATTATGTAAAAATGCCAGTTTTTTTATCCAGTCCTCTGTGGATGGACATTCGGGTTGCTTCCACGATTTAGCTATTATAAATTGCACTGGTATAAACATGGATGCACATAAATCACGGTGATATGGTGTTTTCAGATCTTCTGGGAAAATACCCAGAAGGAGAATAGCTGGGTTGAATGGGGCCTCTAGACCAAGTTTGCTGAGGAATCTCCAAACCGATCTCCACAGTGGTTTCACCAGTCTGCATGCCCACCAGCCGTGCAGAAGAGTTCCTGTTTCCCCACAGCCTCGCCAGCATTTGTTATTGGATGATTTCTTCATGCTGGCCAATCTTACTGGGGTGAGATGAAATCTCAATGTTGTTTTTATTTGCATTTTTCAAATGATTAAATATGTAGAACATTTTCTCATTTATTTATTTGCTATTTGTATTTCTTTATCTGAGAAGTGTGCATTCATCTCAGATGCCCATTTCTGGATTGGGTCTTTGAATTTGGACAGGTTCATGCTTTTTAATTCTTTGTATGTTCTAGATAGAAGACCTTTGTCTGAGGGACAGTTAGCTAAGATTTTTTCCCAATTTGAGGGTTTTCTTTTTAGTCTGCTGGTGATTTCTTTAGATGTGCAAAAACTTTTCAGTAAGATGAGGTACCAGTTATTGATTCTTTGAAGTGTTTCCCTTGCAGTTTCCTTTTTGTTCATGAACTCTCTGCCTACTCCAATGTCTTCAAGATTTTTACCTACCTTCTCTTCCAATCGATTTAGTGTTTCTGCTTTAATATTGAGATCTGTGATCCATTTTGACTTGAGTTTGGTGCATGGTGATAGACTTGGGTCTATTTTCAGTCTTTGGCAAGAGGCAAGCCGATTTTTCCAGCACCATTTATTAAAGAGGCCTTCTTTTTTCCAGTGAGCTTGATTAGCCCCTTTGTCGAATATTAGGTGGATGAGTGTGTTTGTGGTTTTGGCTGCATCTTCCAGTCTGTTCCATTGATCCTCGTCTGTTTTTGACCCAGTACCAGGTTGATTTTATTACAGTAGCTTTGTGGTATAATTTTAGGTCAGGGATTGTGATTCCACCTGATTTGTCCTTGTTGCCCAGAATTGCTTTTGCTATTCTGGGTCTCTTCTGGTTCCAGATCAATTTGAGGAATATTTTCTTTAGATCTGTGAGGTATGCTAATGGTAGTTTAATGGGAATTGCATTGAATCTGTGCAACAATTTTGGTAGTATGGCCATTTTCACAATGTTAGTTCTTCCTAACCATGAGCAGGGAATGTTTTTCCTTTTATTGAAATCCTCTTTGATCTTTTTTTTTCAGAGTACTGTAGTTTTCATTGAATAGATCTTTTACCTCTTTTGTTAGATTGATTCCTAAATATTTCAGTTTCTTGGATGCTATTGTAAAAGGTATGGTTTCCTTAATTTCTCTCTCAGTCTGTTTGTTGTTTTTGTATAGGAATACAATTGATTTTTGGGTGTTGACTTTGTATCCAGCTACTCTGCTGAATTTGTCAATTAATTCCAGGAGTCTTCTTGTGGAGATTTTGGGGTCTTCCATGTAAAGTGTCATGTCATCTGCAAATAGTGATAGTTTTACTTCTTCCTTTCCCACTTTCATTCCTTTTATTTCTCTATCTTGTCTAATTGCTCTGGCTAGTGCTTCCAGAACTATGTTGAATAGTAGTGGTGACAGTGGACATCCTTGTCTTGTTCCTGACTTTAAAGTGAAAGCTTTCAGTTTTTGTCCATTTAGTATGATATTGGCTGTTGGTTTGTCATAGATGGCTTTGACCAGATTGTGGTAGAGGCCATGTATTCCTATTATTTCTAGGTTTTTTAACATGAATCCATGTTGGACTTTATCAAAAGCTTTTTCTGCATCTATTGGGATCATCATGTGGTTTTTTTCATTGATTCTATTGAGGTGGTGTATTACATTAATTGATTTGCGAATATTGAACCATCCCTGTATTCCTGGAATAAATCCAACCTGGTCATGGTGTATAAGTTTCCTTATGATTTGCTGCATTCTATTTGCTACTATTTTATGGAGTATCTTTGCATCTATATTCATTAGGGAGATTGGTCTATAATTCTCTTTCTTGGTTGGGTCCTTCTCTGGTTTTGGGATCAGTATAATATTTGCCTCCAGAAATGAATTACAGAGAAATGCTTCCTTTTCAATTTCATTGAAGAGTTTGAGGAGTATTAGTATTAAATCTTTGCTGAAGGTTTTATACAATTCTGCTGTGAATCCATCAGGGCCTGGGCTTTTCTTTGTTGGTAAGTATTTAATTATTTGATATTGGGTTGTTTTGGATTTTTATATCTTCCTCGTTCAACTTTGGTAATTCATACATTTCTAGGAATCTGTCCATTTCCTCTGAGTTTTCTATCCTATTGGAGTAAAGATTCTCAAAGTAGATATTAATGATCCTTTGAATTTCTGTAGGATCTGTAGTGATTTCATCCTTTTCATTCCTTATTGCATGAATTTGAGTTCTTTCCTTTCTTTTTTTTTTTTTTTTTTGATTAAGTTGGCTAGGGGTTTATCAATTTTATTCATTCTTTCAAAGAACCAACTCTTTGATTTACTTATTTTTTGTAGAGTTTTCTTCATCTCAATTGCATTAATTTCTGTCCTAAGCTTTATAATCTCCTCCGTTCTTTGGGCTTTGGGTTTGACTTGTTCTTCTTTATCTAAAGGTTTGAGGTGCAGCATTAGGCTACTTATTTGCTCTCTTTCTGTTTTCTTTATGTGTGAGTTCATCACTATAAATTTCCCTTTGGGGACTGCTTTCTTTGAATCCCACAGATTCCTATATGTTCTATTTGCATTTTCATTTGTTTGTAGGTATTTTTAAATTTCTTCTGTGACCCACTGATTACTCAGGAGATTGTTGTCTAATTTCCAACTGTTTATGGAGTTTTTGGAATTCCCTTTGTCATTAATTTCCAATTTCATTGCACTGTGGTCAGAAAATATGCATGGGATAATTTCAATTCTTTTGCATTTAGGTAGGTATGTTCTATGGGCTAGAATGTGGTCTATTTTAGAGAAAGTCCCATGTGCAGCTCAGAAAAATGTGTATTCTGATGTTATAGGGTGGAACACTCTGTATACATCTACTAAGTCCATTTGTTCACACATTTGGTTCAGGTATATTGTATCTTTGCTGAGTTTTAGTTCAGTTGACCTGTCTTTTTGTGTCAAAGGGGTGTTTAGGTCCCCTATTACAATAGTGTTATTGATTATTTGTTTTTTTATGTCTGTTAAGATTTGCCTTATATAGTTTGGTGCTCCAGTATTTGGCGCATACATGTTTAGAATTGTTATCTCTTCCTCTTGCAGCTTTCCCCTAACTAGTATATAGTGGCCTTCTTTGTCTCTTGATTGTTTTAGGCTTGAAATTTACATTTGTCTGCAAACGTAATAGCTACCCCTGCTTTTTTCTGGGAACCTGTTGTGTGGAGAATAGTTTTCCATCCTTTGACTTTCAGTTTGTGGATTTCCTTTTGAGTAAAGTGTGTTTCCTGTATACAGCATATTGTGGGATTTTGTCTCTTAATCCACTCTGCCAGTCTGTTGCTTTTGACTGGTGAATTGAGGCCATTTATATTAGTGGTTATAATTGTTATATGTTGGCTTATTCTTGTCATGTTGTTTACTTGCTGTTGCTTTACTACTTTTGCTGTTTCATTGCTTGTTCTGCTTAAGGGTACCTTTCTATTGTTCTTGAGATTGTGGTCTCTTTTTTCTCTGTCTAGAATATCTTTTAGTACTTTTTATAATGTTGGTTTGGCACTCATGAAGTTCTTTAGTTGTTCTTTGTCATGGGAGTATTTTATTTCTCCATTGAATTTAAAGGATAGTTTTGCAGGATATATCAGTCTGGGTTGGAAGCTGTTTTGTCTCAGAATCTGTAATGCCTCGCTTCAAGCTCTTCTTGATTTCATAGTTTCTGTTGAGAAGTCTGTTATGATTCGGATGGGCTTTCCTTTATAGGTGATCTGTTTCTTTTCTCTAGCAGCTTTTAATATTGTGTTCTTTTGCCGTATATCTGGGATCTTGACTATTATATGTCTGGGTGTGGTTTTATTTGGGTTGTGGCTCATTGGAGTTCTGTATGCTTTGTTTACCTGCACATCAGTACCTTTTACCATGCTTGGGAAATTTTATGCTGTTATTTCTGCAAATATTCTTTTTATGTCATTTGTGTTGTCTCCTGCTGTTTCATTGATTCCTAGTACTCAGATATTATTTCTCTTTGCTTCATCTTGCAGCTGTTGGATTGATTTTTGCTGGTTCCCTGATGACTTTAAGAGATCTTCTTTTCATAATCATTAGCTGTCATGCTGTCTTCAAGATCTGACATTCTATCTTTGACTTCATTTAAGCAGTTTTGCAAGCTTTCAGTGGAAGTTTTCGTATCCTGGAAATCTTTTTGAGTCTCTTTCATGCATTCTAATTCATTCCTAAATTGCTCATGTAACATTTCCATTTGTTCCTTTTGATCTTCTATTCTTTTACCTGTTTCTTCTATGTGTGAAGCATTTCTTCCATTATTATTTTCATTTCATTTTTTGCCTGAGAGATTATTTCAGATTTAATTTCTTCTATGGCCTGATGGAGTTGTTTCTTTACTTCAGATGTGATCATTTAAGAAATTTTAGGTATGTGGCTTCCTAGTTCCCCTATGTTGTTGTCTCCTGTACTTGTTCTGGGTGGATTTGTGTTCTGAGACTGCATTTTGCTTCTATGTCTTGTCATTTTGAATGTCAGATGACAAGTGCAGAGCTACAAACTACCCAGGCAGCTTACAAAGGAGTCTAGGGACCCTAGTTTACCTGGATAACAAACTAATCCCAAGATGGTAGCAGACTCTGGACCACTGGGTCCAGGGACCCCAGGCAATTGCTGGGGTGCACGTTTCAGACCACACCTGTGATGGTGGGGGAGTGCTGAGCTTCAGTACCAGGGTCTCCAGTCCATGGACAGGAAGCCTGTGGGCCCCAGCCTTGAAGCCAATGGTGGTTAGGCAGGAGCCGCTGCTCCAGGATCCTTGGGTAACTGGTCAGGGTAGAGCAGGGCTCACCTCCTAACTCCAAGAACCCCAGAGCCTAAGGCTACTTCCATACTATAGGTCTCAACCATCAACAGGGACTGGGACAGGCCCTCGTAGTCTGAGCTCCTTCCTAACTCTAACGCATGGAGCAGAGCCCAGGTGCAGGCCTTACTGGAGGCAAAGAGTTCCGCCAAAACGCTGTGCTGCTCAGTTGGTGCCGCAGGCCAGCCTCCCTTGCTGGCCGATGCCATTACTTTTATTTTAGCTATTTTGACAAGTATGTGATTTGTTTTTGTTGTTTTAATTTACACATCCTAAATATCAAGTTAGTTACACATATTTTATACATTTATTTTCCATCTACATATACTGGTAATTTTCTAATTTTTTTTTTTTACTCTTAAATACTCAAGAGTTTTAAAAAATATAATCTGGATACTGATCCTTTGTTACATACTAATCCTTTGTTACTTTACAAATATTTTCTCCCTGCCTATATCTTACATTTTCCTTTCATTTGCAGAAATTTTTTCCTTAAATTTTAGTAAGCTCTAGTTTATTAACATTTCCTTTTATAAGCTTTGAGTGTTAATCCTATGAATTCTTTACCTAGTCCTAGATCTCCAAGACTTTCCTTTTATTCTATAAATTTCTTAGGTTTCTATTTTACTCATAACTGCCCAATTCTTTTAAAATTAATTTTTGTATAAAGCATGAGGATTATTCCAAAGACTATGTATTGAAGAAGTTATTCTTTCCCCATGAAATTTGTATTATCTGACTTTAGATAGCATGTGTTACTCATGAAAGCTAAGAATAATCACTCTACATATTCATGAAGCTTCCAGTACTTTATGAAAACAATATACGAAGGGCCAGTAATTTAGCTCAGTGGTAGCACCTGCCTGGTAAACATGAGGTCCTGAGTTTTTTCCTGGTACTCCCCCCAAAAGACAATATATATAGATTGTGAGTTTGTTTCATTAGGTACCTTTAAACAATATACTTGAGCCCTCAGGTCTTCCTTTGCTAAAGATATATGAGAACAAAAAGTATGTTGTAAAATCCCAAATTTCTTTGGTAATGCTTATGGTTCCTGAGTTTCTTCTGTGATTTTAGGGATCAATGGTTTTCTTGTCTACATCCCTGTGTTAAACCTCTAACACATCTAAATGCAAGGAACAAACCCAATGATTTTTAAATTCTCTTTTGAATTCAAACTCTTTCAAATTAGATTTCTAGGCTGTCTTGGCCAACACTGTTCATCCATGATCTTTTGTGCATCCAGGGATGGTTCACCTCTCCCTAGAATTGGAATCACTAGGTCATTTGGCAGAGGCGAAGATAATAAGCTAGATGTTTGATCACAGATGCAGACTAAGATAGTCACTGGTTCTGTGTACTAAATATTTCTTCTCTTTTAGGCACATGGAAAATTTAAGCTACCTTACACAATTGGAGTTTGGATGACCATGAATTGCTTTGACCAATAAAATATAAGTTGAAGTAGTATGCACCATATTCTGGCAGAAGCCTTTAAAAACTCACCTGCCTCACTGTTGCAAATCTGTATTTATCAGCAATGCTCTAGAGGGTAGTGGCTCCATAAGCTGACATACATGAGGAAAAATAGTAGGAGACAGACCATATGGAAACCCAAGATGGACATATTTCATGTGGATGAAATAAATCCTGTCATTTTGAACTACTAAGATTTTGATTGTTAATTTTATTTTTTACCACTAAGTTTGATTCCCGGTACCAAAATAAAATTTACCATTTACAACTGAATAATGTCTGTTCCTACTAACACAACCCAAATGACATTGTCTGTAACTTAATTATAATTCACTAAATGAAAATTCAGTATGAATTTACCTTTGAGTCTTTGTAAGTCTATGTATAGAAATAAATTTGCTAATTAAAAAGAAAGTTTGCAGTCACCCCATGTTCTTGAATGAAGATTTGTCTGTTTCTTTTTTTTTGCTACCGGGAATCTAACTCAGGACCTTGCATTTGCCAGGCAGCCACTGTGCTGCTGAGCTATATCCCCAGCTTTGAATGAGTGTCTCTTAAACACAATTTTCAGTGTAAATCTTTGACAATAATCCATGGTAAAAGATATAAGCACCCCTGCCATTGAGTCAGTACTTCATATTTTTTGGATAATTGTGATCCACAAGAAGGAGATGAAGCAATTAAACAACAACATCTGAACAAAAGTAGCTAAATAGATATTTCAACTAATTGAAAGCAGTTTAAAAACAAGTAAATTAACAAGCCAGGCATGATAGTACATGCCTGTAATCCTAAAATTTGGGAGGCTGAGGCAGAAGGATCATCTCGAGTTCACGGCCAATCTAGGATAGATAGTTCAAGGCTAGTCTGCACTACAAAATGAGATCCTGTCTCAAAGAAAACAAACAAACAAGTAAATTATCAAACTCTCTCAAACCCACTTAGTAAGTTCTTGCATATGTAAAGTAAGGAAAACCAAACCCTTTGTACAACACTGTCTAAGATTGAGCCATGGTGTGGAGAAGAGATAAATGTTTGCACTTAATGCAGAAACCCCCATATACAGCTTCCATTCCTACTGGAAAGTTACACTCTTGGTTATCCAGAAAAAAAGTAACTCCCCTCTTTTCCCCAGGATATATTAGGCCAGCAGCCAGGAGAAGTCAGCCAGAGAACATGGAAGAGCCCAGAAAGGGCAGGGCAGCAGAGACCAGAGGCCCTTCCTCACGTTCTAGTAATTGGAGTCAACTTTTTCTCGCAGTTCATTGAAAGCAACAATATTTCCACAGCAATGTAGTTGATGATGCCTGTGTTTGTTTAAAGTGAATCTGGGGCAAGTGTATTAGCAGAAGCAGAGCTTCCTTGACTTCAGGAAACCTAGGGAGAGAAAACTGTGGAATTCGTACTGGAAAATCAGCAAATCTTAACTATCCAAAATGGGAGGAACTCAAACTGACTATAAGAGGGTTCATGTTTTTCACACACAGCAGCTAGGGATTTCAGGAGTCATTCAGTGAGCAGGGAATGTACATTAATAGTAAATAATTTATATAAATGTATATATATATAGAGAGAGAGAGAGAGAGAGCAGAGAATATACAATAATGTGTTCATGTATATAATTGTTTCATACAGTTATGTTTAAGCTTACAGTCAGGTATATAGTCCTCATCATATTGCGGACTTATTCATCATTCACTAATTATAATTTTGTCTTCACAAAGTCTCAGATTGAAGAACATTTCCAGGAAATGTTAGAGGCAGTTTGAGTTAAATTGATCCAAATAATACCCAGAGTGGTCGACATGAGATAAACAACATTCTATGCAAAATGCTGACTTTTCAGGCTGCTCCTGCCTGCCGCACTGCATACTTCAGGAATGATGAAGAAAGGCAAATGATACAAGACATTAGCTTTGAAATGAAGGAGAAAGGGTCAGTGAGTAAACTCTGTGAAAATCAAGTCATAATATTTCTCTTCCCCACCATCATGTCAGAACATAATGTTTTCCCCAAAGCATAGCAGCTCAAGGCTTGTGTTCTAAGATTTAGACACTGTAACTCTGAAAAGTCTCTTGTAACCTGATGAAATTATCGAAGACCTGTGAAGATTTATAATCAAAAGGTATAAATTGCAGAATTAATAATATTAGGTGATAGCAACATTTTAAAAACTATGAATATTTATAAGAAATAAAATTCGGTTGTCTTTTCTAAATTGAGAGGAAGAGAATGTTGTATAAAATTTGACAAGGATCCCCCCACATTGACAAATGCAAAGCTATGATCAGCACAGACCCAGTCCTAGTAAACCGCTGGCCTACGGCTGATTCTTAAAGTAATGTATTGTGTTGAAATTTGTCTAATACTGGATCTGGTAGTACACATGTAAGATAGGCATGGCTGTGCACACCTGTAACCTTAGCTAATCTGGAGGCTGAGGCAGGAGGATATCAGGTTCCAGCCAACCTGAGTAGCTTAATGAAACCCTGTCTCAAAATAGAAAGGCCAGGGGATATATCTCAGTGTTCTCTAGATTTAATCCCCGATATAGTATATACCTCATTTACTTCAGAGATCAGCCCTTATCTTGTTTTTGCTTCTAAAACTGAATACTCCTCAAAGCTATGAACTGCAAAAGTCAAGCAATCATGTACTTCGTGTATTAAACCTTTAATCAGAGCTTGGTTATCATGCTGCTGATGTGGCTTCACTGATGATATCCCCAGGAAGTACTGTGTAAAGTAACATGTGAGTGGCAATATACTGGGCTGAAAGACCACAGAAGTTACTTTGTAAGTTATGGCCCTTGACTTCAGTGTTTGCTCCGCAGCTGACTCATCAAAACCAATGTAAATAATCTGGGATGAAATGATTCAGATGAAAGAAAGAAGAGTAAGATGAGCATGTAGGTGCTGGCTGTCATTAATCCTGTGGAAACTTAACAGTGACACAGTGGCCAGTGATGACTGGGGAGAAGTAAACTGGGCCCAGTCCTTGATGGACAGATAGGATTAGCAAAGGAAACTGTGAGGCATTCCAAGAATACAGAACAATAACAACAAAACCTGACAGGAGGGATATGCTTGTTTCAGGATAAAGGAACTGGACAAAGACGGAATCATGAAAAAGGAACATGGGAGAGTGCTTGGGAAGAAAATAGAAATAAGTCCTCCTGGAGAAAAAAACAAGCAGTCAACAAACAAAAGAAATGTGTGTGTGTGTGTGTGTGTGTGTGTGTGTGTGTGTGTGTGCCCATGATATTTTTCCTAAAACTTTCAAGGTAAAACTGTGTTATATATTAACCAGTAGGGTCACTACATCTAAATTTAAACATTTTCTTTTTGAATTACCTGCATAACAAACAGCAATAAGAAACAGAGTTTTAAAGCAGGTTAGAGCCAAGGCTCAAGTAGCCAAAGCATTTTATACTTGATACTTTCTGCATCTTTCTCGGTCATCACTCTAACAACAGTGTAACCCAGCTGTGACTGTTCAGGTGGTGTTTTAACTTAATTGGCTTTGGGACCCACTGCGGGGGACCGGTGGAACATACTTCTGGGTGTGTCTGAGTGGGTTGAAGAGATGTGACTTGGGGTCTACACCTGGTCTCTGGCTCTTTCTTGTCTGGTATTGTTTCTCTGTTCTTCCTGGGCCGCCATGAACTAACTGGCTTTGTTCCACCACACTCCTCTGCCATAATGTTTCACCATGGAGCCACGGGCCATGGACTGAAGTCCCTCAAACTGTAAGCCAAATTAAACCTCTCCTCTTTTAATTTGGTTATCATGCTTAGGAGTAGGAAAACTGACCAATACACTGCTTGTTCACACCTGACCCTGAGGCTTCAGCACTCTTATTATCAAGCCTAGGTGCCAACACAAATTCCTTCACCTCTGCCTCTGAAACACCCTACCTGTCCACTGCTTGGTTCCTCCATGCTGCCCCTTTCCGTCACACAAATATCCAACATATTAATCCATTTCTTTTACATGCATTTACTACATGTTTTGGTTACTAGCCATAATTTGAAAGCATGTGAGGCACACATGGAGAAAGACACACACACACACCCACCCACACACACACACACACACACACACGCACACACGCACACAAAACCCTGAAAATGGAGAAACACACCAAACAGATAAATAAATATGGCTAGATAGATTTTGAACACCAAGATTTCATCTCTGCTCTCAATAACTTTTGATTTAGCAGGAGCTCGATATGCAAACCATTGCGTACACAACTGCTCCAATGGAGAAATACACAATGTATATTCAAGTAGCAAATCTGGTGGAGGAAAAAAGAAAAAGCTTCCCAGAAGCGTCTGAGCTAGAATAGAAGAATACAGCAGGCACGGGGAGGCATCTCAGATGGGACAACATGAGGACAGTCTCGGGAACACTGGGAAGCATAGCCTGGTGAGAAACTCCAAGGAAGCCAAGGAGGAGGTTGGAGGACAGATGTTGAGGGGTGAAGAAGACAGATGGCAGAGGCTACTTCATGCAGGGTCAGAAAGAAAAGGCCACGTGGTGGAGAGCGCAGTAGAAAAACAAAAATGATCAGTTTGGTCATTAATACAAGGCATGATTCTTTATTTTCTTTTTAAAGATTCTGTTTATTATTCACACATATCTACTTTTAATTTGTTTTTGGCTAGTACCACATAGTAACTAGGTGAAGTAAATCTGACCATGTAAATTACAAATAAAGTATACATAATCACATCCTACACAGCACCCACTTACATGGTTTAGGGAATATCACTGTTACCATTAATGCCCCTCCCAGGTCTACCCCATCACCTTCCTGTTCAGGAATAACCACTGAAGAGCTGAGCCCAAGATTACAACAGATTCACGTGATTTCCAAGCCCACTTTGTCTCTGCTTCTTGCCTCTCTGTGGGCACTTAACTGACTTTTCTTCCAACATTGAAATGAGTGTTTTCTATTTTCAAAACAGGAAGGAAGATTAGACACTGTGTTTTCTAACACCTTTGCTTTACACCACAAAAGTTGAGGCAAGGGCAAGGTGAATGAATTGCTGAAATTTAGAACTAGTTTCTAGTATGCCCAATTCTTTCTCCCATTTTTTGCCCTCTGACATCATTTTAACATTTTAAAATTAGAACGGGTGTGAGATACATAACAGATACATGCATTGTTGGGAGCTGGTACATTTACACATTGCATTCTTACCTTTTTTACTTTTCTTTCCCCTCTGTTCCCTCTCTACCCATAGATCCTCTTCTCATCTCCAAAACTGTCTCCTTGTTTCCCCAAATCTGTCATTCATTTTATTCTTTAAATTATTTATACTTTGGGTATCTCAAATAAGACAAACCATGCGATGTTTAAGCTTCTGTGTCTGATTTGTTTCATTTAGCATTATGGTCTCAAAGTACATCCACTTTCCTATAGATAACTCCAATTTATCCTTCAGTATTGCTGAGTATATTTCATTGTGGCCTTAGTTACTGTTCTCGCTGCTGGGACAAAATACCTGATACACACAACTTAAAGGCAAAAAGGTTGCTTTTAGCTCGCAGTTTGCAGCAGTTCTAGTCCACCACTGGCTGGATCTAAGGCTGGACAGCATAGCAGAGGGGCATCACAGAGGAGAAAAGCATGGCAGGCAGAAGGCAGCCAGCAGCAAGCAGGCAGTCTGCCTTTTTCCCTTTTATCCCAGCCAGGCTACCAGTGTTTGGGGTGGTACCACCCACAACTCTGCTCCAATCAATGGACTAATTTAGTACCACATACTCTTAATTCCAGTGTCACACAGCCTAGGACCAGCCAGCTCCAGAAAGACGCACATATGAGCACAGGAGTCTCTGGGAGGACATCTAGATACAAGCCATAACAGCTGTGTATATATTTCATACATTCATCTATTCATGGGAATAGGCTATTTCCAAGATTTAGCTTTTGTGAGTTGTATGTCCATGAACATGTATATGCATGTATCACAGTAAAATGACATCTTTAACTCCTGCAAAAACACCTAGAAGAGATGTAGCTGGGTCAGACAGAATTCAGATTTTGAAGAATTGCTATACTTTTTTTCATAGTTTATATTCACACCAAGAAAGTAAGGTTCCCTTTTTTCACACCCTCACCAGAATGTGCTGCCATTTTAAATTCATGATGATATAAACCAGCATGATAAGTGAAACAAATCAGACACACAGCCTAAATATCTCTTATGCAGGAAACCCAAGATACAAATAAAGATCAAAACAAGAGATAGATAATAGGCAGGAGGGAGGTACTTTTGCGAAAGAAAGGGGGACCAAGAGCTGGGGGGAAGGGGAAGGGAGAGAAGAAGGGGTTGACAAGCAATTGCAAACGTACTAATACACGAAAGCTGAAGAAGCTCTGAGCATATTTCTGTGTTTTTAGGCAACAAGTACATATAGTATATGAAATTGTATCATATATATATATATGTATATATATTTGAATTCAAATAATCCTTGCATGTAGTCATGTCTGCAGATGGATTAAGGTGCCTTTCGCTGTCTAACTTCTTTCTCATGGCAGTTCTTTCACCCACTAATAGAGATCAAACATATTTATTTAGCACCTGCTACATGCAGTACGTTGTTCTGAGGGCTAGAGAGGGCTGTGAATCAACTAACAAAAATAAGCACACACTAGGCTCACATTCTAGTGGTGGAGGCAATTTACCAATCAGCAAACAGATAAACACATGCACACCTAAAATTATTTTGTGTGCATAAATAGGAACGTGTGTACAATGTTGGGGATAAGTGCTATGGAGTAAAATGCAAAGCGATAGGGAAGAAGATGGGAGAGGATATTATAACTAAAGAGATTGGGAAGATATCGTTGTCATGCTTACAAAAAAACCAGAAATTCTTCAGACCGTCTCATGCTCAGTAGAGTGTCCTAGGTTCTTTAGGAGAGGAGAGTTCAAGAGTAGACATAGGCGTGAGGTTAAGAGGAAGACGGCTGCCTTCCTCCTGGACCTACCTCTCGTGCTTCCGCAGCTCTCGGGCTTGCTCATGAGCAGCCTGTTCCCACCGTTTGGTCAGGTGTGGCGATATCTGCAGTAGGTCCAGGCTGAGCAGCTATGATGGCTTCATCTGTCTGCTTCAGCGGGAGCGCCATCGAGTACGTCACTGGGGATCACACTGACAACACTGCAACCCCTGCCTGGGCCAGGGTTTCCCAGGGCGTGGAGGACCTGCCCTGCAGATCTGTGGGTGATCTAGATAGGATGCAATGTTTGCAAGGAATCCAGGAATTCCTCCTTAAATACCATTGCTACTATCCCTAGGGCTGCTTTCCAGGACCAGGTCTCTTCCAGTGATAGTTTCTAATAGTCCACCAACGCCTGCTGTATTTCATGTTTTGAAAGGAAGGAAGCAGAACTGGGGTCTGAAATGTAGTATAGTCAGAAATTAAATTCTAGTTAGAACTTAATGGTAATGTTTTATTTTTATTGCATTAATTTTGCTTAAAATAAGTGTAAATAACAAAGAATATTTGTAACTAGTATTATAAGTAATTCTAGATGTTGCAAAAGATTGTGGAGGTGGAACCTGAACTGCTGAAGCCAGGGAACACTATCCTCATCTTGCCAAAGCTGATGGAAAACTTGATTTCTCTATTTCTATTAGATTATGTATCACTAGATAATGGGTTGCCCCAAAACAACAGTTTCTGGTGATTTTTAATTCTGTATTACATACGGAAATTCCAAATTTCTGGCGGTGTCTAATTTCCTGATGATAATGTTAGCCTATCAACAATCAATATGTGATTTGAGTCTTCTATGAATCTGCAAGCACCTCTTACTCCTTTGAAAATGTCTCTGTATGTGAGAGTGCAGAAAAATAACCCACAGCCACGAGTATGTTGTATCCCTTGACGACTGTTTCAAGGATTTCTGATGATCTTTACAATTTGAGTACACAGATACCAGGAGATGTTATTGCACTATTTTGTTTGACTAAATGACTAGAATTCTAATAAGAATCCTGAAAATTTGTCATCCTTGTCCTGGAAAGGGCTGAAAATTTATCTCAAGGCAAACATCTTTGAAGTGGGTCAGCTTTATCAGCCAAACCAGGCCATCTCTCATGCTTCGTGTCTGCAGAGGGAACACAAGATGTGCTGATGTTGAAATGGTGTTAAAAATGTCTCCGTAAATATTCAGACATCACTCATGTCTCACGTCCACAGATCTAAAACAAGATGTACTGATGCTGAGATGGTGCTAAAAATATTGTCCCATAAGTTTAAGCATGGGTGAAAGTAATACTCAAGGAACACTAAACTATCCACCTTCTCTTCTTCCAGAGTGTGTGCATATATCCTTTCTCCAAAACTGTCTGCTGAAACATGGGCTGGACAGCCTGAAAGAAATCTATCTGTCTGTCTGTCTGTGTCTATCTCTGTGTGCATCTGTCTGTCTGTCTCTCTCACTATATACAGTATTTTTTGCATGTGTATGCATGTGTCAATTTACCGTGTCTTTAAAATCTCTTGCACTTTCATATTATTTGAAAGTGAGGGATGGTTTCTTTCAAAGAAACCGGTGACTCTGGATGATCCTTACTAATCTCTTAATTCTCCATCCTTTGGTTCCATAGAAAACAATTAAAAATTAAGTTTTATGCAACCTGTCCATTGGCTAAAAATAACTGCCTATATCTGTTGGGTGTTTTCAAAGTCATTCCAACATATCTCCCTCTGGAAATTGTCTTTCAATAAATAATTGACAACTGTTAATGATATTTTTAATAGGCCTAGGGAAAAACTCATAAAATTGGTTTAGTCTGTGAATCTTCTAATATATTCCTAGTGAAACAATGCTGGGTTATTTTTCCTATCCAAAATTAGTAAGTCCATTGAAGGAGTGGATTCTAAACTGATATCTGAGCAACAAAATTGAGTAATTCAGCTGGTCTCTTTGTCCTCTACTTTCTGCTCCACAGCAAGGTCAGACAGGGTACGGAGTGGTAAGCACCAAGGCCCACTGGGCTGTGAAGAACTCCCAGCTAAAAGCTTCCTTGTTTTTCTCAGAACACATGTGGATTTGGGCTGGCTCATTTGCATTTTTAGTTACTTTTTGCATTCTCCCTGTAGCTCATTCTCTAAGACATGATATGAGCAGAAAGACTACAGCATTTGCAGAGTAGCTCCGCATGAGGGGTCTCTAAAGGCCTACAGTGCACCCTAGATGATGTCCAAGTTTGTTCAAAGCCATCTGGAGTCTTTTAAAGTTGTCATTGTTTAAAGGATCTGCAGAGAGGAAACAGAAAGTTTGGGGGTCTCAGGAGGAAAGGAAGAAATAAGATCGAAGGTAACCAACAGCTGCGGATGATTCAGTGCTGGCCCCTCGTTATCTGGTGCCGTTATCTCAGCTACACCGCCCTTGGGGGCCCTTTCTTTCCAGTACCACCTGCCTTTACTGGCAAAGTGGCGGTCTTCTTTGTTGGGGTCTTGTCAGTCCCCGTAAGTCTCCCTTTGCATCAAAGCCTACACAACCTGTCCGTCCTTTCTATTTTGCATAACATCACGGGCAGAAATCAGTTTAGCTCTGGATTTACAGCCCAGCATTTTTTATTCCTCTAAGTCTTTCTTAGCAAATCCTGGAAACATCTGTATTGTACCAACAGTGCTTGCTTTCTGCTTCTCATTTCTGGTACATTTATGCTTTGGCCTTGGATCCCCTCCTTCTAAGGAGTCTCTCTCTGCTGCCCACCTCTATGTCCCATTTCTGCGGAACTCTAGATGTAAGTTCCAGTCCTTAACTCCCAGCTGGTTCTTCAGCACATACCTGCCATGGTTCCTGTTTCTCACCCCAGGCATCTCATCTGGTTCTGTCACATTGCTGATTGCTCCCTTACTAACACAGGTTATGATTTTCTAGTTTTCTCCTCTTAGTCTTAACTAATTTTCTTCTCCATCTCATTCCTTGCTTGTTGAACACATTTTAGAGGTCCCTAGGACCAAAATAAAAGTTCTAAGTAGCAAGACTTAACTTTAAATGGATTTCCCTTGAAACGCACAGGCAAAAGAAGTACAATCCAAAGAAAAGTTATTCCAACTTGACCTAGTAGTTTTCTTCACTGACCTCAAATCGGGGCAATTTACCACGTAAGCATAGATTCAAGAACATGCCCCGTCAGTATCATGGAAAGGCCTTAGGTATTGCTCGGGAGCGAAAGGTACACTTGATTCAAATTGGTTCCTATTTAGATAATGTGATCTAATCAGCCGAGGCTAAAAATGGAGGTCCCTGGTTCCTGGAAAGGACTGACTCCAATTTCTCTTTCCAAGGAATTGGAAATGAGATTTCAAAGGGTCTTAGTCTCCTGGGAACATTTACAAAAATAAAAACACATTTTCTCTACCAGCATTTCTTAAACAGAAGAAGATTGATGAGCACATTTAGGTTGTGAAAAATACTTCCTATGCAATGTGTAACCTAAAGAAATACATGGGGCCTGCTATAGCATTGAACACATTAATGAGCTTTGAATTCTTACAGAGAGTGAAAGTCTTAAATTTGAGGTGTAATCTTTCACAATAAAAAGTTTTATTGTTAAAGGTTAACTTTCTTACCTTTTTTTAAATGTAGGGAGTTGCTATAAATATTTACGCATCTGTCTACCTATCAGTGTTTCTCTCTGCAATGGATTTATTTGGAGTTTGGGGCTGGGTAATCAGACCAATATCTCATAATTGAGAATCCCAGGTGAAGCTATCTGTGTGAGTAGATCAATAGAAAGTACTTGAGAACGTTCCATTCCTTACCCCTTAACTGATTACAATTATCTTTTGTCTTTCCTCTTTATTTGGATACATAAAATTAAGAAAATTGGCATTCTGAGCAAGCCAGAGGTGCACAGAGGGGAGTTCAGGGCAGTGCAGGAGTCATGTCAGGTGCTCTGGCACAGCATGGCCTGAAGTGGACCCTGCTAGACACTCTGTCTTCTCTTCATCACTCTAGTTGGGAATGAGTCATCTAGCATGACCATCTACACAGTTCTGTTTTTACTTAACAATTACTCCATGTTATTGTGGCCATGTGAAATTATTAAGTAAAACCAGGACTATGTGGATGGTCATGCTAGATAATAGCCTTTCAGAACACCCAGAGTTCTACTGGCTGCTGTGACAGCCAGATGCACACAATATTTTATTCTTTCCTTTCCTACAAAATGTCCTGTGGAGAAGAATGCATCTTCACCTCATTTATCAAGGCTTAGCAATAACTAATACTGATGATCAGAAGGTTCAAGAGACAGTTTATATTTTATTAGGTTGATCTATCAGTGATTTTTTTTTTTTTTTGCTCAGGGACTAAGTTACTTCTTAGAAGTAAACTCAGCAATGGAAAGTTGATTTAACTCCCCTGGACTACTTAGGGCTTGATTATTGTTAAGCAATAATTTCCTTTTTTAGGAAAGCAACTTGTACTTTTCTATTAATGAACAGGATTTGTTCATAAATTCAAAATAAATGCAAATGAGTTTTAAATCCTCTCTCTGCATATAATAGGGAGAGTAATGGATAAATCATGCTCATTTGTAAGAAAAAAGGGGAATAAAATTATTTAATATCCTTTACAGAAAATTATCAACAAGAATGAAATGGGGCTCAGACAGCACAAACAGCCATATCTCACCTGGCCTCTGTGCTTTGCTAAGTGATGCAAAATACCTTGACTTCAACAACAAAAAATGATGTCTTTGCCTGGATTTTTTTTTTCTTGAGGACAAAGGATGTAATGCCTGGTGCTCAATCTGGAAGTATCTTTTTCACAATCCTGCTGTGCAATTCTCAACATCTTCATACAGTAGTTTGGCAATATGACAACCTCATCTTCTAACATGTAAAAATCATTGTTTTAACTAGAGAAATCAACATGGCTGCTTTGAGGAATACATCGGTTAAATTTCAGGGAAATCAGAAATTGTTTCCATATGGAATAGTCTTTTAAAATATGAGATATGAATTGAGGATATGAAATACAGGATTTCATATGAACTTTCTTATAAATTAGTTGACTATCAAATAATAAGTCAGTCATAAAACTGTAAACGTTTGAAGGATGGTCCAGTCCAACATGGAAAACATACATTCAATTGAACAATACCACGGAAAGCATTTTTACTGGCTCTTCTTTCAAGAAGCATTTAGGATGGAGTATATACAATGTTATATAAGCCAAAGAAAACAAAATTTATAGAAGAAAAGATTAGAAAGAAATATATTAAAAGTTTTTCTAAAAGCCTTGTACTTGTGGAATGACTAAGAATGTTTTTCTACTTTTTTATATTTTTTAATATTCCCCAATTGCTTCTTGGCCTTTGGCTAAGATCAAGTGTAATATCTCCATATTTTCTAGACAGACTATTTATAAACTTTATAATCATTAAAGAAAAGGAAGAAAGGAACATGTGCACCTTTGCTTACACATATACCAAGCAAAGCACCATGCTTGGGAATGGAGGAGACAGAGAACATTTTTAAGTCCCAGGAGGGAGGGGCAGGGCAGGGGATGCAGAAAGAACTAACGTGTGTTATGTGCATGAGCCAACTCCCCATGATGAATGTAATCACATGTCCTGCAAAGGGACTAATAAAAACTGAAATTAAAAGAAAAGAATTACTTGCAGCAGAATCTTCCTGCAAATTTATGTGTACCTGACAATCGTGGACTTCTGCAGACCATCCTAGACCAAGCTGACTTTCCTCCTCTGGAACGATGTTCAGAAACCTGCTCATCATCTGATGGTGACCCCAGGGAATTCTTTTCCATCTTAGTTTGAGAAACTCTGCCTGCTACTGAGACACATCAGAGGAACACCACAGAAGGAATTACCTGTGACCTGGAAGGCTTCTGTGACCTGAGACTCAGGGAGGAGAAGTGGACTGCAAGGCAGGAAAAGAAGGAAGCAAAGAAAGACAGGATGACACTTAACACTTCTAGTTCAGTGATGCTCAACTCTAGCAGTCTCCTGAGATTTTATTCCTCAAGGTCGAAGTCCATGTACCAGCTGGGAGCTGGAGAATAATGCAGAACCACAAGATACAGAGTGGAACTATTGAATTCTAATCTACATTTTTTACAAAGGGTCTCACTTTGCAATCCAGGCTGGCCTCAAACTCACAGTGATTCTCCTGCCTCAGTCTCCTGAGTTCTGGGTTTACAGGCATACACCACTGCACCAGGCTTCTAATCCACATTTTAACAAAGTATTTGCACACTTGATGTGCCTGTTAAACTTAAAAAACCACTGTTGAGAAACACCCTGCACAAGGGCTTTCGAAATGGATGCCTTTACCTGCATTTTCCACCTCTTTCCTCCTGAAATTGTGTACCTGGAGTTCGTTTCTTTTTGGCTTTAAAGAGAGTTTATGCCCACCATAATCATCCTGTACAAATCTTTCACTACAGTTTTGCTCAATTGTTTTTGACAATTTTGCCTTAATCAGGCAGTAACATAAGCAAGCAAGTATAAACAAATATATCTCTTGGCACAAAGTGCTATATTTTCATCAAAAATCCTAGCCTCAATCAATGTAAAAATATAACTTTTAGGTTTTTAAATAATTTTTACCTAAATCTATTTTTGGATTAGCATCAAAATTCTTTTTCTTATCATTCTCCTAATACAGTTCTGCCCTTCTTTTGTTTTTAATGTTTTGTTGTGATTTATTTCGAGAGTCTGTGTCATGTAGGAAAGTATCATCCACATTTGCTTGTACAATTGATAGCTGGACTTATGTAATACAGATTTAGATTTTCATTGTTGACTTATTTGGGAAGCAATGAGGATATTTAAGGAATACACAGATTAAAATAATGTGGAATGTTTATAAATGAAGAAATAGGATATGAAAGAACCAAGGGAAAAGCATTTGGTCAAAAGATGAAGCATATAATCAATAAGCTAAAAAAGATACAAATAAACTGATGATTATGTTTGACAACTCACAAGTCAACAACAGCCTTACATTTTCAGGAAGTTGAGAAAAGAATAAGAAGCACAATCCAGTGTGGACAATGCAGTCTGTTTATTTTCTTTCTTTTTTCTGCACACGCTCACTCAATTACTGATTGTTGCAGTAAGAGAAATTTAAGCAAACACCAAAGATTCATTCCCAATAAAGCCTTAATGGGTGTCCTGAGCACCAGGGTTAATCCTGCGGAGAGCTTCTCCTGCACACACCGCCATCATTCACCCAGTCAGTGCTGAGCTCTGCTGTCACAGGCCTACGAAGCTGTGCCACCTACTCTCAGGAGCCGATCTGCCAAAAGCAGCTATATTTCATCCAGATTTTATATTCTACATCCTGAGACTTTTCTTTTTTAGCATCATGAATTCTTCTATGTTCTTGTTTCCTTCCTTACTACTTCTCACTTACTCTGGTGGTAGCCGTTGAGAAATGACTTCCCTTAAAGATACTCAGTGTGATACTTTGACTGGAGCCAAATATGAAATTAAACTTAAATTCAACCAACTGGAAAATAAACAGGTCAGCAGAACTTATTTGTTAAGTGGCTCCTCCTTGTAGCTGTTTTGATTACCTTTGAAGGAATAGTAACACTTATTAGTTGGAAATCATATTAAAATCTAAAGTTCCCTGCCAATCTACAGTCAGGCATTCAAACTAAGATTGTACAATGGAAGCACCACAGAAAAGAGTCCAGATGCTCTAAGTTTAGGTCTAAATTGTACCTTTTTCTGGGCAAGTAAATCTGAGCACATTGCTCAATTCTCTGGAATTTGGTTTCTTAATTGCTCAACTCTAAAGCACAAAGAGTATCTGCAGGATTGTTCTGAATCAACTTAGTGTAGTATGCATGTATATGCTATGGAGGATATTACATAGATACGGGAATATTACATATTATTAAGGAAGGCAGCACTGCATAATAAAAACATCAGTGTCAGAACAATCAGATTTCTATTCAAATTTCCTGCTTTACTGCCTACCGGCTACATGAATCTGAGCAAAACAACCTCTCTGAATCTCAGTTTTCTCCAATCTGTAAAACCAAAAAAAATTAAAAAATAAACTAAGCTAATCTGTTTTCCAAGGATTAAAAAAAACTATACTTATAAAATATTTAAAAATGCTTAATAGAATATGCTCAAAAATATGATGTATTGTTAACTTTCTTATTACCACTACAACTGGAAGCATCCTAACTTTTATAACAGGAAATAAACACATCTTTATAAGAGAATACTTTTTCATTTTCAGGCTAGCTGGAAGATGAGAAGAGTGAAAACAAAGATGAGATATTTTAAGGACAGAAAACATTCACATTCAGCTTAATGTCCTGGCTCATTTTCGAGAACATTTCATTTAATACAGCTTTCCTAAATTTTTTTACCAGACTCCTGACTTTGGGGAAAGGATAAACATCTCATGAAACAAGGATAGGAGTTGTCACAAACTTTGTTCATGGATACCCCCAAATCCTCTGCACACCACACTTATTTCGTTTGTGTATAAGCAAATCACAAAAATACATTGACTTAAAACTTACACTGTGACTTTTGTACCTTTTGACATTTTTCTTACTCTAGACCTATGGGTTGAAATCCCCAAACAGAGCCATTGTATAGTCATTATAACAGGAAGCCATTTGCCTTTGATAAATTGGCCATAAAACCATATTTCATTCCCAGAAGGCTCTCTTTACTGATATGAAGCTTGGTATATTCCAGCAACCACCTACACTGGTTTAAGAGAAAAGGGTAGAAAGAGAAAGTGTGCTCAGGGCATGGAGTAAATTGTACAAATCAAGGCAATAGCCATGGCAACACACCTTTGTTCAGGGTGAACACACCACTCTTACTTGCATGTATCAGACCATTCGAATCAAGACCTGTCTTCACCTCCTTTTAAACACCTCATCTCTGAAACACACCAAAGAGATTGAATCATCTCTCTTGATAATTCTAAAATTATAATCATATGTTTGATGCTAAATGCTGGCCTGGATATTTTATTCCAAATTAAATTAGTTCTCAGCTGCAAATCTAACTTAGTGATAACCATATGTCCTCCTCTCAACAACAGACACGCAGAGCTATTTGTAGGATGTCATTCTATTATGTAATCATCAGTGATTCCATTTTTAGGGTTCACGTTTATACTATACTGACCACAGCAAAATCTAGGTTAGTGAGTATGACATCAGATGTAATTTCTGGACAAATTGTATCAATAACACCTGCAGGTCATATATAAAAATGCCAGGACAGAAGCCAGAAGGGGGCCTTGGAGCACAGCCAAATACCAGTCTCTGAGACCACATTTAGCGCAAGCGAAGCAGCACTGAATTGTGTTTGCTTGTGATGGATGAGCCCTGTAAGGCACTGCCATATCATTCGTCATCATCATCATTATTTGGAGGTGGCTGCTGGCATGGTAAGGGGGTTGGAAGAGAAGGATACATTTCCAACTCACTTGGAAAGTATTAGCAGCTCTGCTTATTAAACTAGTTTACTTTGTTAAACCACATACCCCAAAATATCACAGCTGTTTTTATAGAAACATTAGAAAATCCACTTGCAAGGAGAAGGACAAAGCACCTAGAAGTCTATTATTTGAAGAAGAAATTCAAGTAACCAGGACTAAGAAGCCAAACCATGCATCCAGGAGGACAAGCAGTGATTGGGAAAAGAATTCTCTATTTGAAGAACACAGTGACAACCCTACAGGTGATTGAATGAAATGCCTTTCTCAGACAGGCCAAAGATTTACCAGCTCAATATTTTCAATATTTTGTCTTAAATGGTGGCTTTTTTTTTTTTTGACCAGCAGGGTGTTACAGTGGTCATTGCCAGCACACTCAGTTTGAAGAAGACATGATAAAGAGCAGTGTACCTAGAACGCTTTACTTTCCCTTTATAGCATGTACAAAATTAGCCTAGAAAGTTGTAATGGATTCATAGCAGAAACGTGTAGCTAGCAGAACAGTTTTCCTATTGTCCACCCTATGTGGTCAGTGGGAAAAAGAGTCTGTCCTGGAGAGGTGGGACTGGTTCTCACTGCTTAGTGGGTCAGAGAATAGAATACAGAAGATCTCATTCAAAGGACTAAGAAGAAAACTGAAGACAAAAGCATTTAAATTGAATGGATACTTCATACAATGCAAAAATCAAATTCACTTGGACTAAAGAGCTAAACATAAAAGTAAGCCTGTAACATTTTTAGAAGAGAATTTAGGAGAAAGACCTTTCAAACTTAGAGCAGAGAAAGCTTCAATTTTTTGGTATAGCTATTTTATTAAGTTACAAATGGAATACCATATAATTTATTCCTTTAAATTGCACAAGTTAAATTGAGCCTGTGCCCAGTGCCAATCACCCCACGTCTGTCTTCCCTCGGTCCCTGGCAGTTACCCAGCTTCTCTTTCTTTCTGTGGGCTGGTCTATTCTGATGTTCTCCTTTACAAGAGCTGCCACGGTATTTTGTGTCTTGTAATGGTCTCTCTTCATCTACCATCATGTTCCCAAGTTCATGCACGTTGAAGCATGGACCCGTCCTTCTTTTCTTTTTATTGTTGTGCTATATTCTATTATATCTGTACTGCCATCTGTTCACTCACCCCCTCTTTATGGAGATGTGGATTGTTTCTTCCTTTCAGTTACTATGAATAATACTTTTGTGTACCAGTCCTTGTGTGGCCATATTTTCACTTACCTTGTATCTTCATTACCTAGATTAATTGTATCATATAGTATTTCTAATTTTGATATTTGGAAGAGCTGCCAAGCCTGTTTTCCATAGTGGTTGTATCATTTTACTTTCCAACAAGAAATATCTGAGGGTTTGGGTTTTCCATTAACTTGTTACCACTTATAAATTTCCTCTTACTTTTAAAATTTTAGTCATTTTTGTGATTGTGCAGTCATAGCCCATTGGGGTTTTTTTAATAACCAGTGATATTGAACACCTTTTTGGGTGCTTTTTAGCTATTTGTATATCTTAAGAAATACCTATTCAAAACCTTTGCCTGTATTTTTAATTTGGGTTGTCTTTTTATTGTTGAGTTGTAAGCATATTTTATATATTCAGTATATAAGCTCCTTATCATTAATGTAACTTGCAAATATTTTCTGCCATTCTGTGTTTGGTGTCTTTTGAAACACAGAAGTTTTTAATTCTGCTGCAACTCAACTTATTCCCTTTTCTTTGGTCAGTTGTTCTTTCAGTTAAGAAACCATTACCTAAATTAATTTCACAAATATTTATTCTTGTGTTTCATTCTAAGAGTGTTTAGTTTTAGCTCTTCATCTTAGAACTGTGACTTATTTTGAGTAAGATAGCAGTTCAAATTCATTCACTGAACATGGATATCCAGGTTCCCAGCACCATTTGTTGAAAAGTCTGTTATTTCTCCACTGAACAATCCTGGCACTTTCTTTGAAAACTAAGTGAACATAATTATAAGAATTTATTTCTGCATTCTTAATTGTATTTCATTGATCTGTATGTCTATTCATATGATAGTATAATACTGTAACATTTGATTACTGTAGCTTTGTAATGTTTTGAAACAGAAAAGTACAATCTCTCCAAATATATTGTTCTGTTTTAAGATTATTTTGGCTCTTCTGAGTCTCTTGAAGTTATATAAATATGTAACTGGGGAAATGTGGCTATATTAACAATATTAAGGTTTTCCATTCATAAACTTAGACTATTGCTGTATTCATTTATATCTTTAAATTTTTTCTTTTAATTAAGGTATATAGTTGTACACACCTAAGTCAGTTCCTAAGAATTTTATTTTTTGGTGCAGTTGTAAATGACATTATTTTCTTAATTTAATTTTCAGGTTGACCATATAGACAAAGAGCTGTTTTTGTGTATTCATCTTGTATCTTGAAATCTTGTTGAATTAGTCTATTCATTTTATTAGATTTTAGTGTATTCCTTAGGATTTTCTATTTATAAGTTTACCTTGTTTCTGAATAGAGATCATTGTATTTCTTCCTTTTCCATTTAGATGCTTTTAAAGGTTCCTTACCTAGGGCTGGGGATATAACTCAGTGGAATAAGCGCCTGCCTAGCAAGCTCAGGGTCCTGAGTTCCATCCCCAGTACCGCCAAAAAAAAAAAGCTTCTTGCCTAATTTTCCTGTCTAGAACTTCCACTACACTGCTGAATAGAAGTGGCCAGAATAAATATCTTTTCCTATTCTCATGTTAGGCAGAAAACATTTGGTCTTCCATCAGTAAATATGATGCTAGATAGAGATTTTTGTAGACACCCTTCATCAGGCTGAGGAGTTTTTCCTTTATTCCTCATTCACTCAAGATTCACAAATGAATTCTTAAGGAACAGATAAGTTTTAGCAGAGTAAAAATGGTCAGCATGCCCAGATTAGAATTAAAATTTTTGCTTATTAAAAGATAGTACATAAAATTAATAAAAAGGAAAGCCATGGAGTTATCTTAAGATGTTTGAAATATATTAACCCAAAATAACCCTACTTTTTCAGAATAGGAACTCCTACAATGTAATTTGAAAAACATAGACAACTCAAAAGAAAAATGAGCAGAACTTCACAGAATCAGCAAGCGCTTCACAGAAGCAGAAACCTAAGTAGTTGGTAACACAGTGAGAAGACAGAGCACAATTGTTAGGAAAATATAGTCTAAACTTATGATCAGATCAAATTGAGGAGGTATAAAAATCTGACGATCTATAATATAGAAAAGAATGTACATTAAAAAGAGATTCTTCCACTTGTATGAGTGTATATTCTTAGAATAGCTTGCTACAATGCTCTCTGAGAAAAACGCATGCAGGTAGAATATGATCCAATAATGAGATAAAACTAAATTATGATCTAGTATCCCATGTACCTTAAGGATGTGTGTGATTATACACACCAAGGTTCTTTTTAAATAACCATCACAGCAATATTGCATATAAATACCAACTCTTGGAAAGAACCCACATATTGACCATTATTAGAATGGGTAGTGTTTTATGTCACCATAATGGGGCACTACATTGAGATGGATTTGAACAAACTCCGAATATATGAGTAAACTTACAAAAGTGTGGGCAGAAGAAAACAAGTCATAAAAGAGTAATTACAACATTATTCTCTATGTGGTCTTCAAGAACAGGCAGAACTCACATATTTTAAGGTCATATACAGAGGTGATAAAAACCGTAAAGGATAAAATAAAGAGCACCAAAAAAATAGGATCATTGTTACTTTTTGATGAATGGATAGTGAAGAGAATGGTAGAAGATATGAGGGAAATTCCATATTTAAGCAATGTTTTATTTCTTGATTTGATTGTGTTATAATCAGATTTTCTTAATTGACTAAGGTTATAATTACCTAAAGTCTTATGCAATTTGCTGCATGTCACATTTTATAATAAAAAAAGCAGAAAAAAATACACATTGCTTTTTCCTGATTAGATTACACCTAAGAGTTTATTAATCCTGCGTTTTATAAGATATAGATGTTTGCAAAACTTAAGGGTTGAAAATGAGAATCTTATACACTACAAGTCAATATGGAAAACAGATAAAAGTGTAACTGGTATGTGCCAAAGGGGGCCGCGAAGGGAGTCTGCTCGTGACTTGCTGTATCCCTTCCTGAGATACCTCTTCTCCCAGTCTGCTGCATCTCCATGAATTCTGGCATTGCAGAGCACAAAGACAATTGGAGCAGGAAAAGAAACTCACAGTTCACCTTAACTAAGCTCCTTATTTTATCCTGCTCACGATGTGTCGAAGGTTATCTGGCTAGTTAATGAAAGAGCTGATTTAAAACCCAGTGTATTTATTTTCATAATTTAATTTTCTAATGAATGGAGCACTGAGAAGCACTCGTTGGTAGTTTCTATCACTACTATACCATTTGATTCTATGCATATATTGTCTGTTCTATGCTATAAATTATACATACGATACACTAACAAGTTACACACACACACACACACACACACACACACACACACAAATTAAAAGCATTTGGGCCACTTTAGCCTCAGAGAAAATAGCAAGCATTTATTACAGGGTGAGGGAAAACCAGCTTTGTTCCTTCTCCACAAAGATTAAATTAGTTGAACAGATCAGAATAAGTTATCTGAAACATTTTTTCCCAGAACTTCCTCCTATGATTTCTAACTGTAGGAGTATAATACATCACATCTCCTAAGGAAAAGGCTCTAACATTCTTTCCTCTGATCATTTGGAAAAATAGATGTCTAAAGGATTGAAATAACAATTGAAACACATTTTTCAGTGGCATTTTACAAAAAACAGTAAGAAATTCAGATTGTCCTTGGGGGTATAGCACAAACATTTTGAACTTGAACTCAAAATTTCCTTCTTCGTTGGAGACTTGATTAAAATCTCACTAGAGAAGTGTTATTTCAAACCTTAGCCCCAGGGGCTGGGGATATAGCTCAGTGGAATAAGCACTTGCCTAGCAAGCGCAGGGTCCTGAGTTCGATCCCCAGTACCGCAAAAAAAAAAAAAAAAGTAATTAGTAGATATATTCAAACCTTAGCCCCAACTGTGGCTTTCTGTCTGGTGCCACTGAACTTGAGTGAATTGATAAAGGGGCCCTGTGAAGAGAGAACACAATATTGCCTTATGAATCTTCATACTTACAGGTCTTTGGAAGTTCCCAGAGCCATTATCTCAAGTATGCTACATCTGCACGGACACTTTCACACTTACACACACACACACACACACACACACACACTTCAGCACTCTACTCCAGGAAAAATCAGCAAATAGATCACATATACAACACTAAACAACTTCTTGCTGGAAGATCTTACTCTACAGTACCCATACCCATAACTTTATGGTTTTTATATAGTTTGTCTCTTCCCAGGTGGTGTAACCCTATTTTGTTCTTATTATGTTATGCATCTTTGCCGGCATACATCTATCTTAACAGCAGAATTTTGGCAGCTATAAAATAATTCAAGAAGAGAGATGAGTAGGACTAAATGAATCTAGGTTGCACTTCAGTTTAAGGTCCGACTAAATGAATAACATGAAGACTAAAAGTAAACATCTGTAAAAAAGCCCTGCAATAACGTCTTTCAAACCTTCTTTTCCATTTTATAGAACGCTACATAAAATCAAAAATGACAATTGCTTTTAAATAAAAAAGTGTATGTTCAGCCAAAACAAACACGTCTGTCTACATTTTTAAAAAGTAAAACAATTAGATATCAATTCAGGTTAAAAGTCACCAACTTAGTTCTCAAGGTCCATGCTGTGAGATTAATGTTCTTTTAAGTTTTCATTTAATTTCCACACTACTGCACAAACAATTTTTTATCTGCAAACTTGTATTTATGTAACAAATATTTTCACTTAAATTCATCATGACAGCCTGAGTTTTCTCATCTATTTGTTCAGGTTGACTTAAAATACATCCAGATATTTTGTGGATGAAGCAATTGTACTGACATATTGTAAAGTAAAATCTTCCAGCAAGAAATGATTTAGGCTTGTGTATGTGACCTATTTGCTGATTTCTGCTGGAAGGCTTTATGCCAGGAAGAATTATTTATTTCCCCCATAGATTAAATCATATATGTATTGCCAACACACAGGCACTCAAAGCTCCAATCCAATAGGTTGATTCACTGGAATTTATAGTTATGAGAAAGTCATTTGGAAAAACAAACTCAAGCTGTTAAAGTTCTGACAACTAATCCTAGATTCAATTCAGCCCATGAATGGGCTGCACCGCTGCTGCTGTGAGTCTGTGACCCAGTAAATGTTCTCCCCAAGTCTCTGCATGACAAGGCTGATGGGAGGAGATGGGGCTATGGGCTTACAACTTTGCTCACCAAACGTGGTGACTAAAGAGAACAAGCAATTTCATCTGGGACTCAGAGTCTTTGGCTTCTATCAGGGCAGCTTCTGTCTTTGGTGGCAAAACAAAGTTTGAGTTTTTATTTTTCATTGTTTTTTAGAAAGGGAATGAGTGTAATCATTTCTTTTAACATTGGCTCTTTTGTGATACAGGCAGTCTGTTAGCACACATTTTCAAATTCACTTCAAAAAGAAAACTAAATAGAAATGTGAATGCATGTTAATTACCCAAAAACATGGCACACCAGATGGCCACCAAGGTCTGCTTCAGTTGAGTAGGTAAATAATGCCACCGATCCATTTGTCCCCTCTGCAAACCAAATTTTGAACTATTTTCCTTCCAATTACGGTTAATTCACAAAGTAAACAAAAAGCCATATTTACAAGAGTGAACCATAGAAATAAAAGTAAGCGTTGTTTTTCTCCTGCTAAGTTCTATACATTTAGTCCAGTAAAAGTAAAGAAAAATTCTTATAATGTTGAAAAACATGGAGTCGGGCTGTTAGTCTGAGCTAAAATACCAGAGAGTTAATTTTTCCAAAGTATGTGTATTGTTTGGCCTTGTATGTATCTTTAATATCATTGTCTATTTTAACTTCAAGATTCTTATAGCTTAGTTATGCAGTGAGCCCTCTTTCATTACTTAAGGGAGATTTTAAAATTTATTAAGTCAGTATACAGCCATGCTCCATTCCAAGAAAAACAAAACTTGCATTTATGTCTTTCTGCTGAGGTGCACATACATGATAAATTCTGCATGACATTTCATTTACTATATATGACCTTAATGTGCTCTGTGGTTGAGAGCATTAACTTCTGTAATGTATATATCAGCTTGAGAGGCAGGACAGTCACTTGAGATCCTGGCCTTTGGTTGTTCCCTAAGTGGTAATCCCCTTCTCCTTTCCCTCACCAGTAAGTTGACAACTTGGCATTCACTGCTATTAATGAGGGATGTGACAGGTAAAAGAGCAGAAGTCATTTGGGAGTCTTTGGTTTTTATATTTCAAAAATCTAAGATCATAGGAGAGCTTGTTGGCTGGGAGTATAGACTGGGGAAGCTGAGTAGAAACCATAGCTCCTCTAACCAAGAAAAATCCTGTGTTCTGCTACACGACACGCTATACATGATGGAACCTGGCAGAGAAGAAGCATGGCTTTGGACTTGCCCTGGTGATGACGGATGATCAAAGCCAGGCCAGAGCACAGACCTTGAAGCAGCTCCTTGTATATTTAAGAAAAAAATTCCCTCCTTTTTCAGGAGTGGGGTTCTTTGAAAAGAATCCAGGGCCTTCACATGCCAGGCAAGTGCTCCATGGCTGAGCTATATCCATAACTCCAAATGACCCTCTTTGTAAAGCTTTGGTATCATGTATGCTTTACACATTAACTTATAACCTCAGAAAAAGGAGAGGGAAAGGTGAAGAGAGATCCTCATACTGATGAGGATCAAGTTTCTACCCTCCTTAGATAAATAAGTACTCAAAATATGAATCAAGTTGAGTTTGAGGCAAATAAAAAAATCTATTTGGTATAACTGTGTTTGTTGATTTAGAGTCATACCTGTGATGTTTGCAAAACCAATATCGAAGTTTGCAAAGAGATCAAGGAGAACAGAAGGGCATTCCTATGTGCACATAGAACAGATGAAAATGGACAGATTTACAGTTCTTCAGGAAGAATTTCCATACTTATATCTTGGCTGCACTACATGAGTTCTCTGTATGCCAAGAATTTCACCTGCATGAACTTACCGACTTCTCCTCGTGGTCTATGGAGATGGGAGGACTATTACCACCCATTTGCAGATTAGGAAAACAATATTCACAGAAGCAAATAACTTGCCTGGAATTCAAAACAAGGGCACTATGAGGATAAAGGTACAAAACATGGCACTTTAACCTTATATTTGATTCTGCCCTAAGTATAAAAAGCTGAAGTTCAGTAGGGTAAACAAAGTATACATTACCCCTCTTTTGTCACCTTGGTCTGGAATAGAGGCTTAATGTGGAATTCTGACCCTTCCTTTCAGAATATCATACTAAATTACAAGTTCAGGCAAGCTTTTGACTTGTTCCAGTTCTTGGTCTCCTCATGGTATGATTAGGGTTTTTTATTTCCTAATAAAAATTAGCATTTAAAAATTTCTTAAGGTAAAATGCTGTCTAGTGAAAAACAGAACACAGAGTTGAATCTCTCTCCTTTGGGAGGTTTTCCTCTTATATGAAATGAAGTGGTTTTGTTATGATTTTTATTGTCCTATAAACAAGACATCTCTTTTTTATAAGGATTGAACAACCATCATTCATTTTTAAGTATAAGGGTGAGAGTGCCAGTTTCTATGAAAAAGAAAGATATGATGAAAGTGACTGTCTGTAAAATAACAAGTCAAGAAAGTAATTTTTGGTGTAAAACATAAACACTTATAAACTGGTCGGCACTGACAGAAGAGTGAACAAAATCAAATTAGCTTTCATAGTACTTGTTTTTCTCTATGATAGCTGCAGCATCTTTTTATTTTGTATAAATCAACCCAGTTTTACATAGTACTTTCCTATAGTTGGGCAACCTATAAGAAGTATAGATTCAACCCCCATGTGGCCAACTGAAGGGGTGAGCTTTCAGAAGAGAAGCCATGGCCTCATTTAAAACAAAGAACCAGACAGTTCCGAACAAAGTTTGCTGTCTAGTTATCTGAAGAACCTGCTCAAGGTTCCAGGTTAGCTTTTCCTTTTCCAAAACTTACTTTGCAGCTTTCTACTTTGTAGAGTTTGCAACAACATGTCATATTGCTGGCAAACTTCTAACTGTACCTTACCTTGTCCCACTGGCTGAGCTTTCCTTCTCCCTTAGAGTCAGAGCCCCAGATTTTGCCCAGACACTGAGCCAAGAGGGCTGCGGGAGAGATGGTTAAGGTGCTTTACAGTTCCCCTACTCTATGCCAGTTCTGCACGTTCAGGATGCAGTTGAGTTCATCATTAATGTCCTATGGTTTGTACCCCTCACCTCACATTGGCCCTATTTTGAATTCCTTCTAAGACTCCTTTTGTGGTTCAATCTCTGCTTGATCTTTAACAGTTGAGCTTTTTCAAAGTTCAACCCTTGGTCCTCTTTTCCCCAATGTGACCTCTCCAGATGAGCGCACCAACTTCCTAGTTTTTGTTGTATGGTAGTCACCAGATCGGCTCCACACAGACCAGGCCTCTATCTGAGCTCTAAACCTCTGTGTCTAAACAGCTGACATTTCCTGACCGATCTTGGTGTTACGCTGAGGGCTGTATGCATACACCTGTTAGTCTGTTGTGAACTTTTCATTATTTTATTTGCTCCTCAGTAAACAGGTAATGACATATGCATTCTTACAAAACTTTGAAGACTAAAGAATGACGAAGAATAATAGCCTACCTACTGTTCCCCTTCCTATACCGCCTCATCCCACCTGCCCCAAGCTTCTGCTACTGCCCGAATCACCTGTATCCTCCCTTACCCTTTCCAACAGCCCAGCGGAGGTGCTGTCACTGCTTTCTCCCTTTTTCATATAGGGAAATAGTTGTGAAAGGATATTTAAAACCTTTCTCAAGGTGTCATAGACAGGGAGTAGAAGATTGAGGGTTCTAATTTTGCTTGTCTTCAGTCCCCCCAGTCTTTCCTTCTTAGTTGTATCATGTAGGTGTCTCTCTGAGGCACCCCACATTCAACAGTCTGAACTTAGATTCACAGCTTTCTCACTCTGACCCTACTCACCAAGCTTGGACCTTTCCTTGGATATTCTGGGCAAAGTACAACTGAAAATCCATTGCTCATTGACCAAACTTTGGATCAACATGAGCACCACTTCCTCACCCACAAATCACAGCTGACACGATTTCTCTTGGGTTTGAGCATTTCCCCTTATTCCCAGAGCCACAGCCCCTCTTGGTTCAATCTGCTGCCACACACTCCCTCCAAATGGAACTTCTAAGAATTTTCATATCAGAGCATGCCACTCTTCTCTTCAAAATCTCTGGTTTTTCACTGCTGTGATAATAAAGTGAAAGAAAGTTTGCAGAGTTTACAGGGCTGTCGTTGCAATCCTGCTCACGTCCGTGACCTCAGGTACTGCTCTCCATACTCCAGTCACACTGGTCTTCTCCCTGTGCCTCAAACAAGTCCCACTCCTGTCAATCACCAGCCCTGCACAAACCTGTCTCCTCTCCTCAGAGCTTTTCTATTTTCCCTCTTAGTATGCATAACTCTGTGCAGGGTGCAAGCATCAAGTGGCAGGGGAAAGCCTTTTCTGACTGCTAATTTTTGTAGTCCTGACTCTGACATGATCTTATATCACTGTTTATGTTGACTTTTTTAACTTTTATCACTACCTAATGAATTCGTCAGTATAATATGTTTTTCCTACTAGACAACAAGCTCCAGGAGGACAAGGCTATGTCTTTCTCACCCACCTCTGTGCCTAGAATATAACAGCCTCATAAATACTTAGTAAATGAAATTCAATATGATTCTTGGTAAGTAACCCACTTAGTTGTCTCTCAAGTTTCCATTCCTGGAAAATAGAGATGCTAGCTCTATCCTGGTCATGTTACTTCTTTTAGCCAAGCAGGAGTTCATGTTTAGCAAGCCTGCCTTCTGCCAGAATATTCAGAAACAGTTTAGATAGTTCAAGGAGTTAAGGATGTTCTCCACTGAACATCCCTATGGAACAAAAATAGGGCACTTAATCTCTTGGCCTCTGTCTTCCTTCTCTCCAGCCCAATAATCATCAGAGGAGGCCTAAACATTACAAAACAAGATTACTGGAAAATCTCTTTTCAAACTCACTTCTCTGCATATTTACAAGCAATACTGTTTTCATTGATTCAAGTGTGCAGGATTGGATTCTAATTTCAAGACAACTCCCTAAACAATTCACCACAGAACAGAACATTAGAGTTATGGTAGGTGTAATTAAAATGCCATTGCATTCTAATATTGTCTCTTCCTCTGTTGTTCCCACCCACAATTGCTTTTCTGTACCAACAAAGAAACAGCTGTATGATCAGCAGGCTTCCATCTGTGAGCTTCCATCTGTGGTTTCTTTTGCACTTGTGCCAAGTGGATCTGGAAAAGTGAAACACACCCCACTCTTCATTTCACTCTTTCCCAATATTCTATGTATCGCAACAATAGCTGAAAGATCCTTTTGGGCTTCTCTCAAATTAGTGCTTCCAAGAAGTTCAAGGGCAATTAATAACATTGCTTTGCTCTTCTGATTAATATGATTGTCAAGAATGGGAAGGCAATTGAGGAGTGAGTGCAGAGCAGAAGAAAGATAATCCTTGTCACGTTACTGGGAATGAATTACCAATGTTCAGAGTAACGGAATTGTTATGACTCGTGCCTCATTCAACAAGGAAAGAAACAGGACCTGGACGAATGGCAATGATAAGGCACACACTACTCCAGAATACTAGTTGTCTAGCTGCTTTATTTTCTGTACTTCCTTCGTTCCCCATCTTCAAACTTCCATCCAATATACAGAAACAAGTTAATTTCTTGTCATGGCAGCAGATTACAGGGATGAGAGAGAAATGTCCCAGACTTGCCGCATTCTAACTCTCATCACTTAGTTACTATTTTTAGCAGCTTTCTAGATATTTGTTCTTTGCAACCGTTTTCCAGGGCCACTGTTGTCATGGACCCCCAAATTTTGTATTGTGCCTTTAAGAATTCATCTGGTAGGCTTATCTGCATCCTTTAGTACCCAGTTCTTGCTTGGTTTCTCTAAGAAGAGTTACTTGCTTACATGGTCCATCTCTTTTTTTGCTTATTGTATGTCCATACCAATTATATATCTGATTATGAGAATAGAACTTTTATTTACATGTCCAGTTCCAGCATTGACTGTGATTTTAATTTTTCTATTTATGCTTAACATATCTGTACTTGTTCCTGAAGCATGAATAAATGAATGATATTAATTATTTCATTTTGCTTTCTCCATGGTACAACAAAAGGTGCCAGACAAGTGTAAACTCCTGTGAAGTGTGATGGCGGTTGTGCGGTGCCCCGTCTGTAACCCATGAGCAGGAAGATTTGGGGGAGGGTGGAGAAATCAATTGCTCAGATAAACTCGAATTTTCAATCTGGTCTCTTTTTTCCACTTTCACTCTGGCCATATTTGTGCCATTTTTAAATATGAGAAATAAGAAATCAGCTGCAGTTCCATTACTGTGACAGCTTATTTTACTTTGCCAAATTTTAATTCTTCCAACTTATGTTTGCAGGGTTGGTGTGAGGATTTAATGTGATAATGTACAATGCACATAGCATTATTTATTATAATGCTTGACACATAGTAAGAATAAAGTAGTATTTAACTGTCATTTTTATGTATATTAGAAACTTAACATTACATTTTCATTTTCCCTTTTATGCTTATATCCCCACTCTTACAAAGCTGTTAGCCATAAAGAGATGATCAAAAGGCAGGAAGTTTGGGGAAAATTGTGAAATAAAGATATCCTATCACCCAGGAAAATCTGTCTTGGAAGAGTAATAATGTACTACTTACATCAGATCAGCACACCACCTATCCAAAGGAACCTTCATTACCCACAATGTGTCACATCTTTGAAAAAAAATAGTTTGATTTATTTCCTAGCTCAAAAGGCTTATTGTCTACAAACTTATGACTCTAGTAAGTGATGCCTGGGGATAGCCTGCCACAGAAGCAGCTCTGGTGATGAACTTTATTTAACTAGCTGCTTTCAGCCACTAGCAAACATTCTTTTTTTATTTTAAAGAGAAAAGAGCAAAAAAATAATAATAAAAACAAAGACATAACCAAGAAAACATAAAAACAAAAAACAATACAGAATTTCAAAACAAGATGATAGGAAATTAACAATGGTTGTTGTATTGTTGTCTTCAAAGTGGTTACTCAGATAACCATATATAGACAAGTAAGATTCATCCAACAGTTAAACATTAATTGTTCTTTTCAGTAAACCAGTAGAAATTGTAAGATAAATTACAATTATCTTAGCTATCTTGTGTGTATGTATATATTTTCCTTCCTTCCTTCTTTCGTTTTTTCCTTCATCCCAGTTGTTCTTTCCTTTTGAGCAGTTTCTTTCCCTTTCACAACATCTATTGTAACTTTCAGACTCTATTTACTCCAAACTTACATATATTTATATAGAGATAGATCTCAAAGATATTAGAGTACTGGCTCCCTAAATATAGTAATATAATTAAAATTAATAGGCAAGAATCCACTATATTAAAAAGCGGCCACATTTATATCCCTTTTTAATCTGTATTCCAAAATGTCTTTTTTTGCTTTATCATAAAGAATAATTACATCTAGATCAAGTAAAGAGAAAACTTAGGATATATCAAAATAAATTCATTCTTAATGTTCAGTGTCTGTACCAGGATATACTACACAAGTTGGTGCAGCCAATCTATCAATCAACAAGCATATATTGAAGTCCTGGAAGGTACTGGTTTCTCTGATGCTAGTTGAGGATTCTTAAATAAATCACAACCTCTTCTTCAGAAAATGTATGTTCTAGTGGGTAAGGAAGACAAATAAGTTTAAATTGTCAGTCAGCAAAGTATTAGTGCACAGTTAATGATATGGCATTAATGAAGTCCAGAGGAGTTATAGTACCAAGGAAATCTTCCTGAAAGCAATGAGTAACATAAGCTGACTTTTAGAACATAAACTGGAGGTTTCGCTCTACTCCTCAATGACAGTGGCAATTGAGGCAAGAACTCCAAGGTAAAAACACAATGCCAATTGTATGACTGGTATAGTGAGCAACGGATCATCACGGTGCCCACTAGGATAGTGTGGAGGTCATAGAGGAGAGACAGACTTGGAAAAAAACAGTTTAAGATCATGAAGAGCCTGTGTGCTAAGGAAATTAAACTTCATGAAAGCTACTAAGAGCCATTAAAGAAAATATCAGAAGTTAATGTAACCAGATTTGCATCTCAACATGTCACTATTGCTGACCTATAGTGGGCCATGGATGGATATTATCAGATTTTATCCTACAGAGAAGATGCTCTTGCATTACAACCCTACCCAAACACAAATAGCGAGAAAAGTAGTTTTACAAAACAATACTCAGTTGATATTTTCTAATCTCTTTCACTGTTTAAATTCTGGTCTTTGCCTTCTAAATTGATTTCACAACTGCTTAAATGGAATATGACCCATGGTTTGATGAGCCCTGATCAGAAGAAATAGACTAGAGTCTGGATGATTTGATAGGATATTATTACAGTAATTTGAACAGTACAAGATGTGGAGCTCAGTTAAGACCATGTAATGGAAAAGATCTGGTCACTTCTGCCTTAGTATTAAAGCTCTGTTTAGTCTGCTTGCTATAACCCAGTTCAATAAGATTTGCAACATTAATGCACTTCGGAGATAATAATCATCTGAGTGCCTACCATGTCTTACCCTGTGCAAAGAGTCTTTCAGGTAGAGCAACACCAATTCTTATTGCAAGACTTCAGGGTAGATACTGTTATCTACCCTTTACAGATATAAATACCAAAAGCTCAGAGAAACAATCACTTACCAAGGTCATATAGAAGGAATTTAGTAGAGAGATGCATAGCTAGGCTATGTAGGGCTATTTAATTCACATTTCCTACAGTACAGTGGTCTATTGAATGAATACATTGAAGTTCTTCATTCTTTAGCCTCTTTCCAGGTTTTTTTCTGTTATAAATTATATTGTACTTCATATTTCAGCCTGAGTGCAAGATTTTTCTTAGAGAATAATTTCTGGATCAAGGCTCAAGTTACAGACATTTTACTGGGTTAAATAAGTACCCATCAGTTCCATTTTATTAAGTTTCTTCACATCTGTGTTTTCAGATTTTGTCCTTGATCTTTTCTGCATCTGTGGAAATGCAATGATATTATAATATACTTTTATTACTATAATGGAAGTTTACTACGTTTTTCTAATATTAAGCCCATAGCATTAGGGACACATGACCAAGTCTCCAACACTTGGGCCTCTGGGAAATGTCTAACTAAACCATACCACCATTTTATTATCTTGGTTTTGAAACACATAACTTTTGGTTTTATAGTATTTCTGATTTATAATGTTAATTTATGCTTTATTTTATTAATACTGAATATCTTTGGTTTCAATTTCTAACATTTCAAACTGACTTTTAAATTCTTTTCCAGGGAGAAGCTCCGCGCAGTGAGGGACATCCGAGCAGCTCTACTGACTGCACGGTCCCCGGGATGGAAGAGCTGGCAGGGCGCCCCGACGGGATTTTTGAGTGGGGGAGGAGCTCCACCCAGGGAGGAACACCTGAGCAGCCCCTTCCTGCAAGGTCCCTGGGGCGGCATGCTGTTTATGTGCCCCAGCCAGGTCTCGGGGTAGGGACTAGAAGCAGAAATCTCAGCAGACAGCTTAAGGGACATTCTCCCAAAGAGAAGGAGACATTGGAGCAGCCTCTGAAGCAGACCTTTGCCTGCTGAACTGCCTGGGGAATTTATAGCTCAACATTTTGAATCTGATACCCAAAAATGGGAAAACAGAGGAACAAAATGCAGTCTCAGAACTCAACCCCACCCAGAACAAGTTCTCAATGCGAGGATACAGGGGAACCAGGAAGCCACATATCTCCAAGTTATGATACGATTGCATCCGAAATGAAACAACTCCAACAGGCCATAAAAGAGCTTAAAGCAGAAATAAGCCACATACCTGCAATGATCTCTCAGACAAAAAACGAACTGAAAACAATAATGGAAGAAATGTTCCATACACATAGAGAAGAAATAGATAAAAGACTAGAAGAAAATAGGAAACAAATGGAAACGTTATAAGAGCAATTTAGGAAAGAAGTACCAATAATGAAACAGGTCCAAAGAGAATGCCAGGATTTGAAAACTTACATTGAAAGCTTGTAAAACCACTTAAATGAAACCGAAGATAGAATTTCAGACCTTGAAGACAGCATGCCAGCTTATGACTGTGAAAGGAAGGATCTCATAATATCATCAAAGACACAAGAAAAATCAATCCAACAGCTCCAAGATGAGGAAAAACGTAATAATATTCGAGTAATAGGAGTGAGTGAAACAGCAGGAGACCACACAAACAATATAAAAAGAATATTTCCTGAAATAATAGCAGAAAATTTCCGAAACAAGGTAAAAGATACTGAAGTTCAGTTAATCGAGGCATATAGAACCCCAACGATCCATAACTCAAAGAAAAACACACACAGACATATAAATATCAAGATCCCAGATATCCAGCAAAAGAACACACTATTAAAAGCTGCTAGAGAAAAGAAACAGATCACCTATGAAGGAAAGCCCATCAGAATCACAGCAGACTTCTCAACAGAAACCATGAAATCAAGAAGAGCTTGGAGCGAGGTATTACAGATTCTGAGACAAAACAACTTCCAACCCAGACTGATGTATCCTGCAAAACTATCCCTCAAATTCAATGGAGAAATAAAATATTTCCACGACAAAGAACAACTGAAGAACTTCATGAGTGCCAAACCAGCATTGCAAACAGCACTAAAAGATATTCTAG